>CP119638.1:1570000-1632500 GCA_030078075.1 Crithidia sp. LVH-60A | reverse complement strand
CCCCGGCCAGAAGACTACTGAAAAGCATGTCATTCTCTCTCCCCTCTCCAACATTAACGCCTCCACCGCCGTCACCGACCTGTCCACGCAGCAACGCGACGGCAGCCCGATAATGGCACAACGAAAACGAGAGTCTTCGCGGTCCGCTACTGCTGACACTTCTACGTTGCTCTCTCCGTCTTTGGAGATCGCAGATGCCGAAGACCAGCAAATAGGTTCTCCTGCTTCAGGGCCAGTAGAGGCAGCAGCAGTGAGCGAGCAGCGAAGGGAGACTCCGTCTTGCCACCACAAAGCTACGGGCGTGGAGAGCACTTCCGGAGTCGTGGAGGCACTGGTGGAGGCGCTGTCGACCTCGTCCTGGTCGAGTGAGGGCAGCACGGCGTCTCCTTCTCCAATAGAGGAGGGAAGGGGCGGCGCGTCTACCTCCGCCGAAGCAGTCCCGCTGTCGGGCAGGCGAGCGGGGTGCCATCCTGCCTCCTTCGGTGGCGGCAATTCTCCTGCACACGTGTTTGCTGCGCACGCTCAGGCTCTGCGCACTGCCTCCTTCTACTCCCAAGCAACACAGATCGTTGCTGGTGAGTTTGAGGGGCGCCAGCACATCATGTACGACGAGTTCACGAAACTCACGGAGCTGGTCTCGCTCTTTGTGTGCCGCATGTCCCGCGGATACGCGAAGAGCTAAGTATCGCCCAATCAGGCAGCTGGTGCGTGCGGTGACGTTTGTGATGTATGCCTCACGTCCGAGGATGTGTGGGGTGTGACTGTGCAGTGCGGAAAGTAGAGCATCTCTAAATTGTTGTCGACCACCCTGGTGGACAGGAGGCTTCCAACACAGCCAACTAAATAGCAACAATTAACACTGAACTTTCTCTTGCTTAAAGGGCCTTGCCACCTCTGTCATCCCTCCGTCATCTGCCTCACCTACACACGTTTTTCCGAGCTGCAAATTAACGTGGATGTTTGGATTGTTCTCGTGTACAACGCTGAGAGAGAGGAAGGGGGATGCTGAGGCGTCTGTTATCTTCACTTTTCCGTCTCCTTCCTTCTACATCTTTTTTTCTTGCCTCTAAAGAAGTTTGCTTTCTTCAAACAGCGCCGAACACGCAAACACACACACACACACGCACATACATACACAAAAACTCAGTGTGCAAAAAGAGAGAAGGCGCCAGCTAGAAGCTCCCCGTATTGCTTTATCCCACACTTTCCCCTCAAAAAAAAAAAAAAAAGATCTTTTGCTCTTCGCGGCTCGGCGTCGCCAACGATGCACGTTGAGATTCGCCTGTGCGAGTTGGAGCAAGTGTGCACCTTCGATGCGCAGAGTTTCTACCGAGTCAAGCAGCTTCTCGCCAGGTGCGGCCCGTCTAGTGGCGGCGATGATAGCACTCCCCAAGCGCACCACCTCCCCTGAGGCAATGCTTTCCCTACATCAGAAGCTGCACTATACACCCCAGCTAAAGATGCAGCTCGTCGTGGAGCGTCTTATCGAGATGGAGAGTCGGGTCATCACGGCGCGAATGAGTAAACGGCAGCACGAGGCACGCATCAAGAGCAACTGGAATAACAGCGATGTAGGCACCACCTACCATAGTGCTCAAATCGACGAAGTGTTTCTCGCAGCCTTTCCTCTCGCTGCCGCCGATAGTGTGATGAAGATCCGCCTGCTGCAGCTGCCCCCGCCCCTCGACTACGACGCCCAGCAGACGGTGAAGCGCGCGTTGGGCGGCGTGACGGTCAACGAATACCGGCACGACACGCCTCTCTGCATCGGCGTAGCAAAGATCACCCTTCGCGACTTAATGTCAGCACGGCGAACCGTGAAGATCGCCATGCAGGCGAAGCGCACCATCTTCGGCACAGTGGAAGCGCACAACCTCGACACGCTCATCACCAACGCGATGTTCGGCAAGGATGAGGGCAGCGGCAGTGCGACGCTGAATATCCAGATGAACGGCTACACCTTTGGACGGGTGCCGAAGGGCCGCATGCTCATGCATAACGTGGCGGGTGAGGAGGTGAGCCGCGGCTCGGCGCGCGACTCCGACACGCTGAGCGCGGGTCGGCAGAGCGTCTCCACGGTGGCCGGTGGAGCTGCGAAAGGGGAGGGCGAGAGCGAGTCACTCAACTCGCCCGCCATCCGCTTCGTGCTCATCCCGTACGTTGCACTAGCCGATGTGCTGCTGCGCCTCAGCGACGTCGCGTCGTGGCGAGTGCCGCGCAAGACAGGGATGGCCTTCGCGATGGTCTGCGTCGCCCTCTACGCCGATCTCTTCGATGTGATGCTTATCCTTGCCGCGACGCTCAACGTGATGCTCTTTCTGCGCAACATCTCCATCTTCTACTGCGTTCCCATCAGCGACTCGGCAGCGCGCACGAACGCGTCGCCTGCGGTGCCGAGTGGGGCGAACAACTTCCAGCCCTACCTGTACAGTAGGGAGAACGTGCTCCTCAACAGCCTGCTGCGCGCTCGCGTGTTCTTCTCCCGTGGACTGCTGGAGGACACGTACTTTGAGCTGGCCCTCTGCGCTCACGTTGCGCGTCACGCTCGCCGCCAGATCGCCGCGTTTGTGCTCGTGCTCTGCGTCGGCCTGCTGATGCTGTCGCTGGGCACAGTGGTGATTCTGCTCACACTCAGCATCTTCACGGTCTACCCGCTGCTGCTCAACGCACCGCCACCCCGCCGGCATCGGCGCAAGGAGTTCTCGCTGCTGGCCGTTGGCTACGGCTTCGCCCGGTTGCTGCGGACACCCGAGCGGCTGCGAGTGGTGCGAGGTGGTGCGCGTCGCAGTGGCGCGCACCAAGACGGCAGCTACGCCAGCCGAGGAGCCCCCAATCGTCGCCTCCAGCTCGGAGGTGCTGCAGCAGCAGTTCCTTGGCTACCTGCGCCAGCGCACCGAGTCCGTCGGCGCCGGCTCCGTTACCGACCGCTCTGACCCCTCACCGCGGGGCAGGGAGGGCAGTACGCTGGGCATGCACCGCCGTGCCCGCACGGTCGACCTCGACGCCTTTGCGGCCCAATCTGGCAACTTCTCGAGCACCATCGACCACTTTCAGCTGACGCACGCGCTGCGCTACTTCGTGGCGCTCTGCTTCTCGCCGTCTGGGCCGGACGCCGGTGGCGGTGGTGGCTTCGCGAGCACCACAAACAACGGACGGCGACCGCCGAGCTGTGCGGCCCTGCAACGACGCATGCTGGAGCAGCTGCGGCAGGCGCGTGTTGTCAACGCCCTGTTCTCCACCGAGTTCCCACAGTTCTCCGGCGTCACCGGCGCCGGCTCCTCCGCCTTTCCCGCGCAGCAGAGCATGATAGTGACGGAGTCGAAGCCGAGCGCCGTCTCGAAGGAGATGCAGGACACCTTCCACAGCTACTTCAACAGCACGATCGGCCTCCTCTCCTACCTGCGCCAGCAGACCACCGTCCACTCCTACGTGACGCAGTCGATCCTGACGAAGTGCGCGCCGGACAGCATGCGGAGTATAAGTGTCCTGGCCCCGCCGCAGAGCCTCGTGGATGTGGGCGAGGACGACGGCGTGACGAAGGCCGTCACCAGCCGCCGCGTCGCCGCGAGCGGGCTGCCGCTGGTGGGCAAGTTCGGCACGAGCAGCGCGGTGGAGGTGTCGGGCCGCGTGATGGCCCTCTACGCGGCCTACCTGCTGCAAGGCGCGCGGCTCTCCGTCTACACCTCCGGCGGCGGCTGCTCGACGGTGGTGCCGCTCATGGCCCCGGGCGACCGCATCGAGCGCTTCCCGCAGCCCAACCCCTGCCCGGTGGACCTTCTCAACACCCTCGACTCCGTGTGGCGTGGCGACGCGAGTGAGACGGCCGGGAAGGGCAAGGAGGTCTTCTTCACCGCCGACGCCGTCATCCAGATCATCACCGTCTACAAGAACTTCTGGACCGGCGAGTCGGTCGCTTCGCCCGGGCGAGCGTCGGGACGTCTCGACACCGCCAACCCCGCCACCGACCCCGCCGCGACGCACACCCCGCAGCGCAACCCAATCCGCAACGTCTTCGCCGCGCTCGCCCCACTGCCACGCCACGCGGTGGGGCAACGCAGTGCAACGATGTACCCCGGCCGCTCTCCACGTGGCCCGGGCACGCCTGGGCTCGCGAACGGCGGCAACGTGAATGTGCCCACCTTCCAGCGCAACGACGCGAGCGCGGCGCGGGGCGGCCCAACCAGTCCCGGCATGGCGCCGCTCGGCCTCCCACCCGCCGCGCTCGGCGAGCGGCTGCAGACAAACATCGTGTCGGAGACGACGGGCTCGTTTGACCTCCACAACGACGGCAGCGTGGTGCTGAGCGAGCCACCGCTTCTCGAGGCAACGCACAACGCCGAGTCACGCGGCCACTCGATGGTGCAGGACGGGCGGGACAGCCCGGATATACGGCAGAGCGGGTCGCGCATCTTTGGCAGTCGCAACGACGTCAATGAAAGGGCTCCAAAATTCGCACAAGAAGGTGTGAGGGAGAGAGGGGGAGCTGACGAAGGTCAATGGCGCAAATATCGACGCCTGCTTCTCCGTGAGTACGTACATATATAAATGTATGTGTAACTACCACTGTATTTGTCGTGCTTCGCTTTCTCTGCCAGGTGAGCATGTTTCGAGAAAGTGGAGGGGGTTTTTGTCGGCTGTCCACGCTCACGCCCCCAAATGCTCCTTTCACCCCATACACGCACTGTTTGGTCGTATTTCAAACGCAAAAAAAAAAAAAACATCGTTTGTTGTTCTCTTCTGTTGCACAATGGATTTCCCTTACGCCAGGCTGTCCAAATTCTTATGCATCCCTTTCTCTCCATTTTTTTTTTTTCCCGGACTCTTTCTCATTGCCGCCGTGTATTACTACGAAGCGGTATCTCTTACCCTTCTTTGTTCCCCTTTTGCCGCCTCGGCACGCATACACTTATACACCCGCTCGTACATGTGTTTTTGCGTGTGCGTTTTTTTTTTTGAAACAGTATTGTACAGTGTGCGCTTCACCAGACATCAGCAAACAAGCAAAAATTAGTACCACTTCAAATTGCTTTCGTTTTTGTTTTCTCTTTTTGTGATCTTCTCGCTTCCTTCTTTTTTTCCTTCACCGTTTCCAGCTTCCTGATTCCCACTGTTCACCGTCTCTCTTGCGTATTCGGCGGATACCCGAAGGGCAAGACAAAGGAAAATGTTAAATAAGACCGCAGCGGATGCCAGCCCCCACGTACACTCGTAGACTTTCGGAATTGTGGAAAGCAGCAACGCGGGTGCGAACCACTGACACTCTAGTAGTGTTCTACTGCGCACATACAATGCATAGTCGCCTTTTCTGCTTCAGAATCCAATGACACAATAAAGTCACTTTGCTACCTTTCCAGCTTTCTCCACTGCTCAACTGTTCTCTCTCTCTCTCTCTCACTTACTGCAAAGACTGCGAACGGATATCATATCCCTCCTCTCTTCTTTTTTCAATTACCGCGACGGCGCAGCGCCTTTTCCGACCAACCAAACAAACTCGCACTGATCGCCAACACCCATACCTTCTCTTCTCCTGTTCTCCGTGCAGCGCACCAACAAGGCGTTTCTTATTCTCCCTCTCGTCTTTTCCATTCTTCTTATGTTCCGTTGTGCGTCCATTCGCCTCGGGCAGCGCCTGCTCCCCCGCGCTGCCCTCCGCTTCTCCCCTGGTGTCCGTCGCGCCGCTGGTCTCTTTGCCGGGCTCGCAGCCGGCACAGCTGTTGGCGGTGCCACCTTTGTGTACTGTGCGCCTGCGAGCAAGCTCCGCGTGGAGGAGCCGCCCTTCGACATCCGGGCCCTGCGCGCCGATATCGAGGAAATGATCTCCGACAACTTGCCTCTGGGCCCGTCACTGGTGCGGCTGGCCTGGCACGAGGCGGGCTCCTTCGACTGCAAAAAGAAAGACGGCGCCGCCAACACGGCGTCGATGCGCTTCAAGCCCGAGTGCCTCTACGGCGGCAACCGCGGCCTGGAGGTGCCTCGGAAGGCGCTGGAGCCGCTGAAGAAGAAGTACCCGGAGATCTCGTACGCCGACCTGTGGGTGCTGGCGGCCTACGTCGCAATCGAGTACATGGGCGGTCCGCAGATTCCCTTCAGCTGGGGCCGGGTGGACGCGAAGGACGGGTCGGCGTGCGGGCCGGACGGCCGTCTGCCTGATGGCTCCCAGACGCAGAAGCACGTCCGCACCGTCTTCACGCGTCTCGGCTTCAACGACCAGGAGACGGTGGCCCTTATTGGCGCACACACCTGTGGTGTCTGCCACCTCGAGTACTCCGGGTTTGTTGGTCCGTGGACGCACGACGCGAACGGCTTCGACAACTCCTTTTTCACCGCCCTCCTGGAGGAGGACTGGGAGGTCAACCCGAAGGTGGAGCAGATGCAGATGATGGACCGCAGCACGACGAAGCTGATGATGCTGCCAAGCGATATGGCGCTTATTCTGGACCCCAAGTACCGTACGTACGTGGAGGCGTATGCCAAGGACAATGATCGCTTTAACAGCGACTTCGCCAAGGCTTTTAAAAAGCTGACGGAGCTCGGCACCACGAACCTGCACAACGCACCAATGGTGGAGGAGTGATGTACGGGGATGGCAGCGGGCAGAGTCGCGTTGACGGCATGGAGACCATGATCATCTCTGTGCTGGAGTTGATGGTCCGCTCCCCGGCAGCTTCTTTTGTTTCCCTCATGTCTGGCTGTTTCTGAGGACTTATTATCACTATTCTTTGCTTTTTTTCCATTCTTTTTTTTCCTTTTCACTGCACAGACTGAAAAGATGGTGCCATCGTTCCCTTTTCTTCTCGTTTTTTTTTCCCTTGACAAGTATTTCTGTCCTCTGCGGACAATTGTTTTCCTACTTTCTGTTGTGCGCGTTGTTGCCCGTTTGTTTTACGAAAAGTTACAAGTGCTCAATTGCCGCGCTACTTGCTTTTTTTTTTTTTTTTTGCAAGTTTCCATGATAACGGGAAAACGAGCATCTACACTCGCTGTGTGATGCGCTTCTGATTATTCTTATTTAATTAGTTCTACTATTATTCTGTGTGGCACCGAGGCTCGGTCTCGTACTCTTTTCTAAGTATCCCTTATTAGTGCGTTCTCGCTCTCCTCTTTTTGGCTTCCTCTTCCGGTAGTGCGAGCACTGTTGTGGATAATACCACGAATGTAGCCTGAGGACTCTCTAGTGTATTGTTTCTACTCTTTTTTTCTTTTACTTACCTATTCGACTTTACTCCCTCTACTCATGTCTAGCGGCTCTCCTCAGCGCCACCGTTCCCGGATACTTATGCCTCCCATGTTCTTAAAGTTTACTTATTTAAAAAAAACACGGAACAAAAAAAAATTATACAGGTAAAACATTGCATTATGTTTGGTGTGCCTCCGCATTCGCAGACGTTGGCGAGGTGTACTTCCATTAGTTCTAAACATGCACACAACAACAAAAATATTAATAATTTGAAAACGAAAGCACATTCTTGTGTCCTTGTAATTTGTTTGAGGAGTGAGATGGCAGCGCGTACAATGACAAAGAAAAAGAAAAGTAGGAAAAAAAAAGTAATGATGCGATGATGAAGGCAACCAATGAAAAGAAGGGACGAGGTAGGAAAAAACAAAGGGTGCTACTTACTTCTTTGGCCATTTTTGCAAAGAGTCGCGCTTTCTTGTCTTTCGGCGAGATGCGTGTAAAGCACTCTTTTTCCGTGGTAGCGGGCTCTATGGAGCATCGTGTTGCTGGGAGCTGCGATTTCATTGCCAAGCATTAAACGGACCGTGCCAAGAGCGATCTAGTGTTAGTAAAGCAGTTTTCTTTTTTTCTGTTAGTTGTCTTCTCGTTCTTTGTTGATGCTGCTTGAGCTACCTTCTCTGTTTCTCACATTGAACACAACCTTCTCACCTCTCTCCTTCCATCTTTCTCTAACGTCAATGCCCTTTCACACACTTATGCAGAGTAGCACACATACACACGCAAGGAAGTTTATTTCTCCTAGCCTTCACACGTCGTTTTCTCTATTTCTCTCTTTTTTTTTCTTACTTGAGGCCCTATACAACCTCTCGTCGTTCACATTCCCTTTTGCATCTCTTCGCACCGTCTTTAACCTTTTTATACACTCACCACCGCAGCCATGTCCGGAGAGCACCCCAGCATCGACCGCGACCCTTACGTCGTGGACCTGGACACCATCCTGGACAACCTCCGCGAGCAGGTTCTGGACAAGAAGCCGGATGACGTCCTCAAGTTCATCTCGAAGAGCGCACTCACGCTGCAGAGCGACGAGAAGCGGGAGAGTTGCGAGCGCATCGTGTCGAAGGTGAGCGAGGAGCAGAAGCGGCGCCCGCTGACCGTCGTCGTGCTCGGCGCCAGCGGCGACCTCGCGAAGAAGAAGACGTTCCCGGCGCTCTTCCAGCTGTATTGCGACGGCCTGCTGCCCCCGCAGATCAACATCGTCGGCTACGCCCGCACGAAGCAGGACGACGTGGAGAAGTGGAAGCACGAGACGCTCACCAAGTACTTCTCGCGCCTCCACGAGCGCAGCTGCCACGTGGAGCCCTTCCTGAAGCACGTCACGTACTTCACCGGCAGCTACGACAAGAAGGAGGACTTCCAGAGGCTGGACGAGCACGTCAGCAAGCTGGAGGACGCCTTCGACGGAGAGGAGAAGGCGGGTGACCGGCTCTTCTACCTCGCGCTGCCTCCGAGCGCCTTCGCGGGGGCGTGTGGCAGCATCCGCGCTGGTGCGATGCCGCGCGAAGGCGGTTGGATCCGCGTCATCATCGAGAAGCCCTTCGGCCACGACACGGAGAGCTCCGCCGAGCTGTCCAAGGCGATCGAGCCCTTCTTTGACGAGTCGCAGATCTACCGCATCGACCACTACCTCGGGAAGGAGATGGTGCAGAACATCATCACCACGCGCTTCGCCAACCGCATCTTCAGCGCGCTGTGGAACTCGAACAACATCGCGTGTGTGCAGATCACCTTCAAGGAGACGATCGGCACGGAGGGGCGTGGCGGCTACTTCGACAGCATCGGCATCATCCGCGACGTCATGCAGAACCACCTTACCCAGATCCTCGCCCTGCTCGCGATGGAGAAGCCCAACAGCCTCGACGCTGAGCGCATCCGCGACGAGAAGGTGTCGCTGCTGAAGTGCATTGCCCCGATCGGGAAGGACGACTGCGTGCTGGGCCAGTACACCGCCTCGGCAGACGGCTCGATCCCCGGCTACCTGGAGGACGAGACAGTGCCCAAGGGCAGCACCTGCCCTACCTTCGCGGTGCTGCGGCTGCACATCAACAACGACCGCTGGGCCGGCGTCCCCTTCATCCTCAAGGCCGGCAAGGCGGTGGAGCAAAAGTACGTGGCCATTCGCATCCAGTTCAAGGACGAAATCCGCCCCTACGGCGACGCCGCGCAGCGCAACGAGCTTGTCATTCGTGCCCAGCCGTCGGAGGCGATGTACATGAAGATCACCACCAAGATGCCGGGTCTCAACGAGGACCTCCGCGAGACGCACCAGACGGAGCTCGACCTCACCTATCACTCCCGCTTCAACGTGCACCTGCCGGACGCCTACGAGAGCCTCATCAGCGACGCGCTGCGCGGCAACTCGACGAACTTTGTGCGCAAGGACGAGCTCGATGTGGCGTGGCGCATCTTCACACCGCTGCTGCATCAGATCGACAAGGGTGAGGTGAAGCCGATCCCCTACCAGGCCGGTACCCGTGGCCCGAAGGAGGCAGACGACTTCATTCTCAACAGCGGGTTCAAGTTCCAGAAGGGCTACCACTGGCTCGCACCGAACAAGCTGTAGTGCATCCCTCTTTTAAAACCTTCCAACCGGAACCCGAAACGCATCCTCCGCCTTTCTTGCCTATCCCTCCTTTGCGCGTCAACGGAGGAGGTGCGCGATGAAAGGAACTAACAAAAAAAAAGCCTAAGAAAGCAAAACGGTGGGGAAGAGTGAGGAAGAGTGCCGCCTGTGTGCGTTTCCTTTTTGGTTTCTTCTCTTCACTGCTGAGTTGTCATTTTCCTCGAGAGAGGTGGTTTGTGAGCCGCGGCGCATCTTTGTGCTGCAGCTTACAACGATACCTCTTCTCCCCGCCCACCTCGTTTTTTTTTCCTTCCGGTAGCACACATTTGAGGTAGGATGGAAAAAAGAAAAAGATACCATTCCGCACATGAATCGGAGAAAACAAGCGAGGGAAAGCTGCGCACTTTCTCTGCTCGCTTATGTTTCTTTCCGCTTTTTGTTACTTTTATCTTTTATTCCTATTGCTCTCGTCTCCAATCGACCGCCATACCCGTGATGTGCTGTGGAGGTTTTGTTTTTGTGGGGGGGAGGGGGGGGGGGGGGGTGAGGATAGAGTTAATGATGATAAAAAAAAAAAAAAAAAAAAAAAAAAAAAAAAAAATAATTGGTGTTGTGTTGGGGGGAGATTTTGGGAGGGGTTTAAAAGAAGTGAGTAGGGAGGGATTTTTTTTTTTTTTTTTTTTTTTTTTTTTTTTTTTTTTTTTTTTTTTTTTTTTTTTTTTTTTTTTTTTTTTTTTTTTTTTTTTTTTTTTTTTTTTTTTTTTTTTTTTTTTTTTTTTTTTTTTTTTTTTTTTAAGGGGGGGAGAGTGGTGGGGGGGGGGGGGGGGGGGGGGGGGGGGGGACCCCTTTTTTTTTTTTTTTTTTTTTTTTTTGTGTTTTTTTCTCTCTCTCTTTCTTTATTTCTTTCTTCACTTTTTTACTATTATTCACTTCGCACGTGGTGGCGTCACTTGCGCCACATCTTTTGGAAAGCACCGCCTTTCTTGCGTGTTGAACAGACGAGAGAGAAACTCAAGAGGTAAAAGGCGCACTGGATATCTTTACTGACTTATTTCCTGTTTTCGCTTACCTTTCGCTTTTCTTGATTTTCTGTTGTGTATTTTTTCTTTTATGTGTGTGTGTGTGTGTGCGACGTGGCTTTCCCGTGCGGGATATCCTGGCGCATATTGCCAACGTTTACGCACACGCCCACACCCACACAAGTAGCGGGAATGTGCGTGCGGGGATACCGACTCCCAGACACGAGTGCTGAAGGGTCCGTCTCGCCGTTGATTATTGATCTGCCACACGCCATGTCGTTGGCGGTCGCCCTTGTCACCGTCTCTTCGGAAAAAAGAGAAAAAAGAAAAAACCAAGAGATAGAAAACAAGGCTTTTATTAGGAGTAAGAAACACTCGGCTTAGTTGCCCGATGAAGTACTGCTCACCTTACCGATCTCGACCACAGAGTCTCGTTCTTTGAACAGCACTTGTTTTGCCTTTTTTCCCTCTTCTTTTTATTTTCTCCTCTCTCTCTATATATACAATCACGCGTCACTCTTTTTTTTTTCTCTGTTGAGTTCTCTTTTCCAATCCTTTGTTCCTGTCGAGTTGGCTTGGCTATACACTACTGACGAAGTACATCTCCTATTTGGACTGGAAGCGAGTAAAGCAATTAAAAAAAAGTAATGTAAAGAAGAGATTGGGAAAAGAGCGAGGGTTATTGGGTAAGGCTCTTCGATGCAGTGGATGAAGAGGAGGGAATGTATGGCAGCACTGCCGAGATTGCAACTGGTGGCCGGAGGTCAACTCTGACGGGTAAGATCGGCAGTTGCTGGGCATCTGCTCTCAGCATATCAGTCTCTCGCACAAGGTGCTCACCTACGTCTTTGCTGAGCGGCCACTGCGCGGTAGAGCGGTGGCTTGTCTTTCCACAGCACCGGAGATTCCCAGGATGTCTTTCGCAAGATGGGAGTTCTGTGGTCCAATGAATTGCACTGCTATTCGCTTAGATTGGATTTCTGCTTCGCTTCATTACATATGCACAAACGCAATACGTGGCGGGCAAGATGCGTTTTCACTTTTCCACGAGCCTTTCCAAATCTCTCTTTTTCTCTTCGCTGCGTATAAATTTTGAGGGCATCACCGCAGATCATCAAAAACTCCTCTTCTTTCTCTTTTTTCAAGTCTGAGCCGCTGGAGGCGTAAGCAGTAGAGGTGCACGCTCTACTCTTGGCCCTTTTAAGCAAGTTTCACTGAACGAATCAGATCAAAATACTCTAATACCTACGGCAGCTACGCGTTAACGCAGCCTATCATGGTTGGTGCGGCAAGCTCCTACTCCACGCACGCGTCCGTCAAGGACGCCGACGAGGCGGAGGAGGAGCACCGCGTCCCCTCTCCTCTTCACGCCCCGCACAGCTCCGCCGCAGCAGGTGGCAACAAGCTTGAGGGGATGGCGGCACGCAGTGGTAGTGACGATGACGATGCCCCGGCACAGGTGCCCGTAGCAGAGAGCGCTGACAACGAGGTGGTGCCACCGAAGCGTGAGGGCCCAGTAGTGACCTACCTGCGCCGTCTTCGAGGTGCTGGTCAGCCCGGCCCTTCCTTCTGGGCACCGTCGTGGGACGGCATCCCCGCCTTTCTCTTCACCGCCATCACGCTGGAGGTGCTCGCAGTGATTGAGGCGTTTGGCCTGCAGCCTTACAACCTCGGCCTCCTCTCCTACCTGCCTTCCTTCGGTGCGTCCTGCTGCATGACCTTCTGCCTCCTCACCGCGCCCTGGTGCGCAGCCGCGTGCGCTAATTCTCACACACATCTTTGGCGCCTTTTTCGGCGTCTCGTGGGCACACATCACGAACAGCCTCCCCAAGCCGCTAAGCCAGCAGATCGCCTGCGCCTTCGCGGTGGGGATGATGACGGCGCTGATGATGTTGTTTGGTGCGCTGCAGCCCTCTGCCTCCGCCACCACCTGCCTCGCTGCCTTTCACCTCTACGGCCAGATGAGGGATAAAGGATTTATGTTTATGGTTACTCCGGCGACGCTCGGGCCGTGCGTCATCGTCTTTCTCGCTGTGGTGCTGAACAACATCATCCCGTGGCGGCACTGCTATCCGGTGTGGTGGTAGAGCGACTGGAATGAGCATGGAAAGATGTGTGGGAAGAGAGTGGGGGAGAAAGGATCATACAACTCAGGGCTCTTCTTCTTCCGGCTGCGTTTCCTTTCCTTTCTATTTTTCTGGTTTGTTCTGGTGGTACCACTACCACTGCGCTTCTACACATGCCTAAACACACATCCACGTGCGATGTTGCTGACGTGTTTGCGAGGCAGATGCTTACTTTGTCTTCTTTTTTTTTAAATATGTCTGTCGTCTATATCTTCCCTGTCGTCCTTGTCCTCCAGCATTTCTTTTTCTTTCGTTTACTGTTCGCGGAGTACGGTGCGATGCACCTCTACTCGGGTCATTCGCTGCTCAGCACAATGAAGCATCATACAATCGCCTCTCTTATTTTTATTTTTCTCTATTATTGGATCTTCTTTTCCTCTTCACAGCTGGCTGCGCTCCTCAGCCTTCCTTTTTTACTACTTGTTTTTTTTTTTATTGGTGCGGGAATAATGAGAAGAATCGACTGTCATTGCGATCGCGCTCCTTTTCTCTCTTGTCTGGTGTGCCAATACAGTGCTTCCCTTCACAGTCACATCTGTGGGGCGATCGACTGCCGCATCCCCGGCACGAAACGGGGGAACCGCATGCCGTTAAAGTAGCAACACAAACGAGAAAGAGGTAAGCCGCGCTCTCTTCTGACACATCAAAATGCGACGACAGCAAATGAAGAACGGTTTATGCTGCGATGCCTCTAAGCTTTGTTGGCGCAGTGTATTGTGTTAAAACCCGGGTTGCGTCTAAGCTTGTCTCCCCCTTTCTTCTCCGCTCAGCTGCGTAGCCTTCTTTTTTCCTTCTTTCCTCATTTTTCTCTTTAAATATTAATATTGGCTGGGTTTATTCCGACACTGACTTTGTACATTTCTGCGCAGGACACTGTCCGCCATTATTGAAAATCGCAGGAAAACTAAAACGTCTATTCATGGTGTGGCTTCTCAGCAAAGGCGCATCTAGAAACCGAGGAGCAGGCACCTTGCCGCGCGTTCATCGTACAAGGGCGTAGTGATGGCACGGCGAAGTTCATTTGGTGCGCGTCGAGTGCCTTTCACCGCTTCCATGTCCCGGCACGTGAGCCCCCCAAAGTACTCTTTCTTCTCGCGGTGGAAAGCGAGTTGTCCGCATGCACTACCTTCTAGAAAAAAAAATTGATGTATGGAGTGAATCACACAGGCATATTTTTATGCTTCTCTACTACTGTTCTCCTGCCGCTTCAACCTCTTTCTCATCCACAGCGTGTTCTTTGCGTGCTTCACCCCTTCTCTTTGTGGCTTGCCAGCTATCCACGCCGAGGAAAAAAGGGAAACACCTTTCAAGTTGCTGCGAGGTGACGCAGTTGGGGACAGAGCAGCTCACTCATTTTGCTAAGCCTTGCGCTCTTGTTCTTCTTTTGTCCAGCGCTTATGACCGGCGCAGTGTCAGAGCGACTGTTGCCTCTCTTCCCCTCTATTTGTCTTGTATCCTGATGCCTAGTTCCCGCCCCATATCAGCCCGCGACGGCGGGAATGCTGCCGGTGGTAGCAATGGGGACGGGGACGCCTTCCCAGCCATGTCGCCGCACCACGTCGAGTCGCGCCTCTCTGTCGGACAAGGGGGGATGGAGCTCTCCGCCTCTGAGCTGTCGGACCGCCCCCTGCGCGAGGTGGAGGGACTCTCCACAAGCCCCACGCACGAACCCTTTCCGCGCGTCGACAGCGGCGCGGCTGAGGAGGAGGGCGGCGGCGGTGGTGGCGGCGGGGCCACGCAGGGGGAGCCTATGCCCGCCCCGGTGCCGGAGAAGAAGCCGGAGGTGCAGGCGCCGCATGGGTGGCCGTCGGCGCGAGCCTTCCCGCGGTGGTACTGGCGTCGCGTCCTCGGCTTCGACCAGTCACTCGACGTCTACGGCTTCTACCCGTCGTGGGATCAGTTAATTGCCTTTGTTTTCACCGCCTTGACGCTCATGGTGCTGGGCCTTATTGAGCACTACGGCATCCATCCTCTCATCAACCACACCCTCTCCGTCTTTCTGCCCGCCTTCGGCGCGTCCTGCACGGTGGTGTTTGCAGTTCCCAAGGCACCGATCGCCCAGCCGCGGAATGTCATCTTTGCGCACGTCTCCGCTGCGATCATCGGCACGGCGCTGACGAACGCCTTTCGCTCGGTGCGGGAGCAGCCCTTCGGGCAGCACTGCGCTGGTGCGATTGGCGTGGCATTGCACCTGGTGCTGATGATGTTCACGAACACCATGCACCCGCCTGCCAGCGCCACGGTCATTTCAGCCGCGACGGCGACGATCAACGCCTACTACAAAGATGAGGGCTTTTTGTTTGTTGTCACACCTGTTCTCTTCGGCTCGGTGTTCACGACGGTCTTCTCGTGGCTGCTGAACAACATGGTGCCGTCGCGATCGCCCTATCCGCAGTACTGGTAGAACGGCGATGTCCATACACGCCCACGGCGTCGCGTCACCACCCACCTCTTCTCACCCTTCACCTCCCTCCTTCCCGCCGTTTACTCGAGCGAGAGGAGTGCCACTTTACGTAGCTGTTGTATATACACGAGCATCTAAAGAGGCAAGGAGAGAGTTGAGTGTACGCGCTCAAAGCCCTCCCACTCATCCTTATTATTATTTCTTTCTTTAAATCTGTTGCCCTCTACTTGTAAATGGGTGAAAAAAAAGCAAAAAGAGAAGATGAAGATGAAAGACGCTGTTGTTTGGAATGCTGATGGAGGTGCGTGTTGCAGAAATTGCCACTCCTGCTTCCACTCTCAAGTAAATCTTTTCCTCTTTTTTTTTTTGCCTAGACGGACTTGGCAAAGAAGTGCTATCTGCTTCAATGATAAGCAGAATGAGTAATTGCTGCTTCGCCTTTTCTCTTTTCACTCTCCCTCTTCCATAAAATTCCATCGTCTTCTCTGTTTTCCCAATTTATTGTCATCGTTGCGTCCACCGTGTCACTGGGCTGCAGAGCGCGTACTCCCACATTTGACTTTATCCATTTTTCCCCACACACTCTCACTCCGCCACACGCACATTAGAAAAACTCTAGGTGAGAGAGTGCCAATTAACCAGCTAGAACATCACTAAAAGACTTTTCCTGCCCCTAGCTATCTCTTCCTCATTGCAGCTGCCGCATTGCGAGTGCCTCTGAGATCGAGTCAACACCAACAGCAACACGGAGCACAATGTCCGGCATGGACGCAGCCTCATCGATTCCGCCTCTGCAGGCCTTCTCGCGGCTCAGCGCCGACGCCTTCAGCCGCACCTCGCCCACCGCCCAGGCCGCGCTGCGCCGCCTCGGCACGTACCTCGAGACGCAGAGCTGCAACCCAGCAGAGGTGGAGGCGGTCCGGCAGTGGAATCGGCAGCGCAGCACCGACAACAGCACGAACTCTTTGCAGGAGGCCGAACTCGACGTGGCAGCGCTGGAGCACCTCGTGGCCTCCCGCGCCAGCGACGTACGCGCCGCCCTGGAGCAGAGTCGGGAGCGGGCGGCCATCTTGATGGGTGCGGCGTCGCCGACCAGCACGAACGGACGCCCCGGCGCGGTCCCAGATGGCAGTCGTGGATCTACCACGTCGATCGTGGGGTGGTGGCAGCTCGGCAGCGACAACCCGTGGAGCTCCACCTTGACCACGCAGGAGACCAGCCCGGCATCGTGCGCGTCCTGTGACTACCGCCTTGCGTGCTTGCGGGATTCCATCGATCTCGTCGAGCCCTTTCTCTCCGGCATGCGGTGCGCCGCTGCGATGGGTGTCGAGGATGCGGTGGCGAACACGCACACGGAGGGCGTCAGCTACGTTATGGGCATCGGTGCGGGAGGTGAGGCGACGTCGATGTTCGCCTCGCTGGAGCTGGCACGCACGTACGTGACGCTGTCGTTCCGCGATCGCGGCGGTCTTGCGGCAGTGGAGAGAGCGATGCAGTCGTGCCACGCGCTGGAGGATCTTCGCCGTGTTGCGAATCTGCTGGAGCGGCTGGACATCAAGGAGAGCAATGCGCAGGACACGCCGCAGCCACAGATGACGACAGACCCCGCCGCTGGGACGCTCACCAGGGTGCAGGCGTACTGGAGTCTTGCGGCGGCCTACGCCGTTTTCTTTCACACCGTTGCGGCCTACTTGTGTGGGGTGAGCGGCAACTTCGAGGGCTTCGCGGCCGCCGTGCTGGGCACCGCCGATGCGCCACCAGACCTGCCGCTCTGGGGAGCCACCAGCTTTCCTTTTCTGAGCTTCGTCGCCACCGAGAGCAACGCCGGCACGGCGCATCGTGCGGAGACGTCGAGCGACACGTCACGGCAACCCGCGCAGGTGCACACGCGCTTGGCGGCCTTCTTTCCCTTCCTCCTCCGCTCACGTGACGGGCGGGGCGGCGGACTTCTACCTCGCAGACTACCGGCCCCTCGTCACGACTGTCATCGCCCCTGCAGCGACCTTCGGCACGCTGCTGGTGCTGTCGGCGGTTGCCACGCTGCCGCTGCCGGTGGTGACGCAGCGTCTGCCGCTCTGGGTGGAGCTGCGCACCTTGTACGAGGACAGTGCCGAGCTCGTGGCGCTCCTGCTCGCTCTGCGTAATGGTCGTCTCGGCGCGGCGTGGCGGTTGGCTAAGGACGCAGCAGCAGCCAACCTCGCCCACGAGCCTCACGTCTCGCGGTCCGTACTGCAGGGCTTGCTGTTCGCGGTGCAGCGAGCGCTGTGCTTCCACTACTTGTCGGCGCGCGGGGCCGCGGACGTGGCACGTGCCGCACAGGATCTCTGCTTCGACTCGGCTGAGGAGTTTGCGGCGGTGGCGACGTCGCTTGTGTGCGATGGGTACATCGACGCCCGTATTGATGCGGTGGCGGGCTCTATTCAGCTGCAGTCTGCGGCGCCGGCAGCGACGACGAGCGACGGTGGTGAGGCGATGAGCGAGGCGGTGGGCCGCGCGGTGCTGGGTCTGTCAGCGCTGGAGATGCAGCTCACCTGCCTGTCCGCGGAGCGGAACCTGATCTTCGTGCCGACAAACCCCGACGAATGAAAAAAGAAAGAAAACGAGAGAGAGCAGTCTTCCGTTCCTGTGTCGCTTCTGCCTTCGTCCTCTTTCCCCAAATCGCTTTTCGTTGTTGTATGCGTGTCATCAGTGTCCACGCCGGCACCACAAGACACGGGCAGCTTCTCTCCGCTTTTGTGCTTATGTCTTCTTCTACAAAAAAAAGGGAGGCACAACGCAGCACCTCGGCAACAAACGAGCTCAAAAGCAGTTGCCAAGCTTTGGTATCCCTTTTATTTTATTGCAGTAGAGGTGTATGGAAGGCAAAGTGTCCGGAGCGCGGATGCGCCGAGGTGGTAACGCATGCAATTTGTCTTCTTCGTTTTCAGCGCTCTAAGAAAAAAAACAAAAGAAGTATTTGCAGCAACTACAGTTTACTGCAGGATGTCGCGTTTTGCACCTCTCTCAGGGAGCTGTAACGTTTTTTTTCTCCTTGCCTCCAGTAAAGAAACAAATAGGATGCAGTACATGCCTCACTTTAACGGATGTGTGCATGATGCGGCGTATGTCATGGTGGAGAACTTGCGTCGTCTCCTTCTATTTTTTGGCTTGCAGAGAGGAAGATACGCAACGAAGAAATTCGTATGTCCCGTCGTGTGATAGTCACACCGCGTACTCACCCTTCTCTCTTCGCTGTCCCACGTATCTGAAACGGGCTCCTACGTTTTTCTTGTTAAAGCGCCGATACACACAAATCAGAGACAAAACCCAGCAGGGAAACATCTGACCACTGCCTCTAATCTACAACAACAACACTAACAACGAACTCGAAACAACGCCACATTCGTTAGAGGATGCACCTTTGGTGGAAGCGTGGCGAATAGACAGAAACAAGCAAACCCACTTTTGCCCCCTTTTATTTAGACAGCATCCACATTTTTTAGACAAACTTTTTCTGACTTTCCTAGACTTCTGCTAAGACATGTCGTTGCAGATCAGCGGCGAGGAGCGGGCCGATCGCGAGTCGTCATCGCCTCCCCTCAGCAGTCCCAGGAAGCGGCGCAGACGCTCCTCTGCCTCCTCCCTCTTCGATGACGACAGCGGCACGTATTCCAACTCTCTCAACCCCCTCTTTCTCGTCTCCGGGCCGCGGGGCGGCGTTCTCAACAGTCACCACGCCGAGGCGCAACTCGCCGCCCTCGTTGATGCGGTAGACGACGGCGTGCTTCAGGTGTTGCGCGAGGCGTGGGCTGAGGTGGCGGTGCCGGCGGACATGTACTGGAGCTCGCCGGGGCACCTGTGCATTGGCGACGCCAACACCGCAGCGTTACTGCAAGGTGGGGGAGGAGCACGGAGGATGATGAACAAGGTGCGTCCTCTTCGCGTGCCCCACCCATGCCAGCTGCCTGCCTCGTTTTACCCGACGCGAGTGGAGGCGTTGGCGGCGCGTGGCTATCAGCCCCACCGCGGCCTCCTCCCCGTTGCGCTGGATCGGCGAGGCGGCAAGGGGAGTAAGGTGTTCAACGTGCTGCCACGGCGCGAGACGGACGCGCCAGGTAGCGCTCTTACACCTCCAAGCAGAGGAAGAGTCGAACACCCACCATAGCGCTCCTCGCAGTGGCGGTGCGGTGGCGAGCTTTATCGACGGCATTCCCCACCCTCTGCACCGCAACCTCTACGTGATGGTGGACGAGGACGCGCCGGTTGACCCGTACTTCGACGTCGACTTATCCTACAGCGCCGCCGCCGCGGATGACGCTACGCGTCTGTCCCTGCTGCGGCCAGCCAACACCAGCGACGAGGACAAGACGGCGGTGGCTGCAGAGGCGGTGGAGGTGGCGCTGCTCACCATTCTCACGGCCCTTCGCGAGGAGGTGGAGCAGACGTGGAAGGTGCCCGTTGCGGAGTGCCTCGTCCTTTCAAGCAGCCTGCAGCTGTGCCGCCACTCGCACCGCACGCCAGCAAGTGCACCGGTCGTGGAGGATTTGAAGTTGAGCTTTCATGTGCACTTTCGCCTCGGGGAAAGAGCTGTGGTGACCTCGGTGCGGGAGCTGCACGCCTTCATGATGACGTACCGCGCACGTCTGCAGCGCGAACAGGAGGAGGGAAGAGAAGGCGATGCTAGATCCAGTGAGGACGCAGAGAGAGCACGGCGAGCGTCGCTGATACTGGCGTGTGTGGACTTTGGTGTTTACACGCGGTGGCGGCCCTTTCGCCTGCCCTACAACGTCAAGGCACCGGAGGGTGCTGCTGTGCGCGGCGTAGCAGACCGCGCGGGGGATGATTTGCGGCGAGAGCAGCTCTTGCAGCTGGGCTGCGCGTTGCCAGATGTGAGCGTGGGTAGTGCGGCTCCGTCGGTGCTGCACAGCGCCACCTACGCCGCTGACGCCGACGTTCAGCGACGGCAGCGCTTCTTGCTGGAAAGGCTGGTGCTGTACTTCCGCTTTCTCCTCCCGCTGCTGCCTGGCGCGACGCACTTCGAAACGACAGCGCTGGAGGACTTCTTACGATCGCTGATCCCAGAAAACGTCTGTGCCGCGGTGGTGGCGGCAGCAGCAGCAGCAGCAGCAGTCGCCGTCACCGGCATCAAGAGCAGCAAGGAGCGTAGTGGGCCAGTGGGTTGTCGAAATGGCGTGCATCGTGCGGGACGCCTCTACCTTGCTCGCTGCACCGCGTTCCGACGCAGCAGCAGAAACGGAGGAGGGGCAGAACGCAGCGACGGCCTTTCATCTGCTGCCGTGGCCCCTCGTACCTCTTGAACCAGCAACAGAGGCACCTTCCGCACTCGCCCCCTCGCCCTTCGACTTGCCAATGCCACCGATGCCGCGCAGCGTGCGCACCCGCGTCGACGATCGCGAGGTGAAGAAGCTGCTGGCGGAGGTCTTCTGCTGTCTCGCTCCCGAGTACGGCCCCGCCTCCCCACGTCTTCCTGCTGCTGCTGCTGCGGTGACCGGCGCAAACCCAGAAGAACAGCGCCGCGCCAGTGCCGCCATCACCGCAGACCGGATTAACGCCCAGTATGAGGAGTCCATCCGTGCCTACGGTTTTTTTTTTTTTTTTTTAAATTTTTTTGGGGGGTTTTTTTTTTTTTTTTTTTTTTTTTTTTTTTTTTTTTTTTTTTTTTTTTTTTTTTTTTAAATTTTTTTTTTTTTTTTTTTTTTTTTTTTTTTTTAAAATTTTTTTTTTTTTTTTTTTTTTTTTTTTTTTTTAATATTATTTTTTTTTTTTTGGTGGGGGGTGGGGGGGTTTTTTTTTTTTTTTTTTTTTTTTTTTTTTTTTTTTTTTTTTTTTATTTTTTTTTTTTTTTTTTTTTTTTTTTTTTTGGGGGGGGGGGGGGGGGGGGGGGGGAAAAAAAAAAAAATGTTTTTTTTTTTTTTTTTTTTTTTCCCCCCCCTTTTTTTTTTTTTTGTGTGGGGGGGGGGTTTTGGGTGGGGGGGAAACACAAAATCCATAGACCTCATTGGCGCCGTTGATGATGCTTCACGTTACCCAACCTTTCTCTCTCTCTCTCCATTCCCCTTCTCTCTCTTGCGGCTCTTCTTGCTGTGCGATTGCGCTGCTCTTCACTTCTCAAACAGATCGGATTTATTATTTTCTTGCGTCTCTTTTTTGTTTTTTGTCTGTTTGGTCGCTTTTCCCTTTTTTTCATCCGCCGCGTTTCTCGTTCCGCCAACGACCAATTCTTGACCGCTTCTATTTGACTGTTACCCGCTTGCACACGCTCTCTCTCTGTGCAATCCGTGTTCGGCAGGCTATCCGCACACTTCTTCCCTTTCATCTCTCCGTGACTCTATCCAGCTCTCCAAAGCTCTACTCATTATGAAGATCGTGCTCATGGGTGCGCCTGGGTGCGGCAAGGGTACGCAGAGCCCCTTCGTGCAGGAGCGCTACGGGCTGTGCCACCTATCCACCGGCGACATGCTGCGCGAGGCGGTGGCGAAGAAGACAGCAAATGGCATGCTCGCGAAGGACGCCCTAGACACCGGGAAGCTGGTGAGCGACGACATCGTCTTTGGCATTGTCAAGGATAGCATCAAGAACCCCGAGTGCCGCTACGGCTACATCCTCGACGGCTTCCCCCGCACGCTGAAGCAGGCGGAGATGATGGAGCAGGCCGGCGAGCGCATGGACAAGGTTGTGGAGTTCAGCGCCCCGGACGAGGTAATTCTCGAGCGCACGAGCGGCCGCTGGATCCACAAGGCGAGTGGCCGCACCTATCACGAAGTCTTCCGCCCTCCGCAGACGCCCGGCAAGGACGACGTGACGGGTGAGGACCTCTATCAGCGCCAGGACGACCGCCGCGAGGTGTGCGAGAAGCGCCTGGGCATCTACAAGAGCGAGACGAAGCCGCTGGCGGACTACTATAGCAAGCTCGGCGTGTACTCGATGATCGACGCGAATCGCACGGTGGATGCGGTGCGCAAGACCATCGCCGCGCTGCTCGACCCCATCGGTATTGCGACCGGCCTCAAGTAGAGGAAGAGCCGAGAAGTGTTTCGCGTAGGTGACAGCGCGGTGAGGCGACCTGCTAGGGTAATCGATGGCGGCACAGTGGTGCGGCGCAAACGCTGCGTAGAAGAGATCGAGGCCTGCTCTGGGCTGCAGAAGCCTCGTCTTGCGAGGGAGGGAAACAGGGAGAGTGACTCTCGTCCTTCGTTTGTAGTTGTTGTTGTGGAATGCAGCCGAGGCAGCGATGGGAGACAACAGCCTTTTTATCGACCCGCACACCCCAAAAAGCCGTGAGACATGTCAGCTACGAAGATCCAAGTATCAGTCTATATATAGTTTTACTCTTAGTATTGTAGTGTAGCTTCATCTTTTTCATTTTTCCCTCCTCATTTTCTTCTTTTTCTTTCCTCTCTCTCCTCTTCTCTGTGTGTTTTTTACTATTATTCCGGTTTGTTGTGTGTTGTGGAGAGGAGGCAATGGGGAGTGTCGTGATTGCGACCGAGTAGTGGGTGAATTGACACACACACGCACACCCGCACGTGCATGCATGCGAGGCCACGCTTTTTAAAGCGATGCTTTTGTGCCTTTTCGCCGCTCTCCACGAGCTCCATCTCGAACAAGCGCAGAGTGTGGGGTGTGCTAGTCGTAGGAGCGTGCAGCTGTGAAGGAGAGGAGTGTCGGAAGAAAGACGAAGCCTGACCGAGTACTCGCTTAGCTTTTAACCTTTACATTTTTTTTCTCGCGTGCGCCGACTTCTTCAGTGTTCTTTTCTTGTGATGCCCTTTCCTCGTTGCACCGCCGTCATATTAAAAAAAAAAACCTTTTGAAAAAAACAAACAAACAAACAAAGAAGAGGAGAGAAAGAAGGAGAGAAAAAGAGGAAAAGGGGTTCGACTGACAGCGTTTCTATAATTATTGGTTCACCTTTCTTTCATATCTACATTGGTTTACTTTTTCCCTTGTCGTTTATGGCTTTACATATCGTCAATTACATTTTTTCTCGTCTTTCCGTTTCATGAGTTTTTGTTTTTTTCTGGTTTCGCTTACTTTGTGTGAATGCACGCGCATCAGCTGTGTTGTTGTCCCCCTTTTAAAAGTGTAGTTGCCGTGTGCGGTGGGACTTTCCATATGTTCATTGTTGGCCATTGCTGAGTGGAGCGCGCAAAAACGGTAATTGGATTGTCCCAAGCTTTCTCTTCTTCTCTCTCACCTCCTCTCGTACTTGTCGCCGCTTCCTCCTTTCTCTCTCTCTCTCTCTCTCTCTCTCTCTCTCTTTTTCTTCTTTCTTGTGCCTTTTCCAACGCTATTGTAGGTACACCGTTGTACAGAGTTGTTTGTGTGCTTTGCTGCTCGTGCCACGCGTTTGGATTTCCGCTGGCAACGCCGCGCAGGAGGGGAGAACCCTCACGAAGGTCGATTCATCCACCTGCCACCAGGACGCACACCAGCCAGCGGTATCGGGAAAAGGAAGGAGAGAGAGAAGGAAGGAAAAGGAAGAAAACGAAAGGGCAGCGGCGGATAGTTTAAACGAGGCGGGATCAGTGTGAGAGAGAAAAAAGCCGAAGCTTTTATGCTGTGTGTGCGTGCTTCGTTTCACGTAGGTGAAAGCAGCAAAAAGAAAAAAAAGGAAACCTCAGGCGGAGCTGACGGGTTGAACGGGATAGACGGGGGAATCGGCGTGTCGTAAAGACACGCTGCATCGCCCCTGCAAGATTTTTTTCCTCACTGCGTCTGGGTTGCAGATTGTCTCAAATACTTTTCTTATGTGTCTTTTTCATCTTCGCTCTTCGATTCTTTTTTTTTGTTTGTCTACTTTTGTTGTATGGTGACGTTGTCTGTGGTTGTTCTCGTCACTGGAGTGTGTGCGGTGGTCGCAGCCCTCCTCATCTCTCTTGTTTCCCCTTTTTGTTGTCTTTACTTTCCTCACTTCTACTTCTTGTTGTCTTTTGTCTTTTTCTTCTCCCCGGTTCGCCGTGATCGTACGCTTGCGTTACTTACCTTTTTATTCTCTTCTTCTCGCTCTTTCTCTCCGTCTCGTCCTAGCGCATGTGGTGTCCGCAGTGATGCGCTATTTGTCTTCTGTTTTTGTTTTATTTTTGCTCTCTCTATTCATTCCTATTCGAAGGCGACTCGTCTCTTCGCACGCACACTCACGCACGCACGTACGCACACAAACATTTTGTTTCACTTTGTCGTTCCTCCTTCTGTAAAAGCGTTTTTTCTGCGTTGCTGTCTTTCCAAATTTTTTTTCTCTTACTTCAGTGACTTTTTCCCCCTTTTTTTCCTGCGTAGTTCTCGGAGCACCCGGGGAGGGCAGGAGGTCGTGCATCTCCATCTCTATGGGTTCTGTTTTTCCGCTGAGCGGGTGAATAGTGCTGTCGCTGGCCTTTGGCGCGAGCGGCTGAGGCTCACCGACACTCCGAGTGTTCAATCAAGCTTGGGCGACCTTCCATTTTTTCTTTCTTTTAAATTTTACTGCGTGTGTGCGTGTGTTGACCAGTTTGCGTGGGAAGGTGTCTGCAATGAGCACGATGCATATGCCAGTGAGACGTTATTTTTCATTATTAATTACTCCGCAGCTCCTTCGTATAGTCTGCGGTGCAATATCGAGTTGAGGGGATGACAAGGTGAAAGGAGGGGGAGTGAGTGACAGGAACGGAAAGGAGGTGAGGCGCGTAGGTGCCAATCACTTAGACACACATACTTAAGTAAGGCTCACAGGAGAGCAAAAAACAAACAAGCAAACAAACAGACAAAATATGTGAACAGAAAAATAAAGGTTTGACAGCAACAGCAACGCTGATAACAGCTGCCACCATGCCGGTTCGAGCAGAGACAACATAATAATAAGATGAAGTACTTTTCTGGGCGGAGCTTCCGGTCCAGTTCTTATAAAAATTTTCTGTTTTTTCGCGAGGGCTAAAGCAGCAGCGCATGAGTCACACAGGGTGTGTGTCAAACGTGCAGAGCCTCACAGACTTAGTGCCAGGCATCTTTTTCTCGACTAATGGCAGATGCTGCGACTGCTGCGTCTTTCGTTTTGAGTAAACATCTGTCGTATGAGAAGCGGGCGAGAGAGGCCACCTTTTCCTCCTTCTCCCCTTGCCTTTCCTCTTTCTCGCAGGTGCTGCCTTGCGGCGTGTGCGTCGTTCAAAGCACTTCTTCGCATTCCAACTCTTTTTCCTTTACTGCTGGCATTCCACTTGCTGTTGGAAACAACCCAATCGCAACAAACGAACGCGGCAGCAGGAGGCTGCATGTATACAACAAGAGAAGGCCGGGAGCTGACTCGAAACACAAACAACAAAACAAACGAACACTCACAGAGATGAAAATTGTCATTGAGGGCCCTCCGCAGGGCGGCAAGACCACCGTTGCCTCCGTCGTGAAGGAGCGCTACGGCCTTTGCTACGTCTCCACGAGCGAGGCGGTGCGTAACGCCGTACACCTCGGCAACAGCGCACACAGCTCCACACTGAAGCAGCTGATCGACAACGACGAACTGATCCCCGACTCGGTCCTCGTAAAGGTCGTCAGCGAGGCAACGCAGCGGCCGGACTGCATTAACGGCTTCGTTCTCGACGGCTTCCCCCGCACCCGCAAGCAGTCGAAGCTGATGCAGGAGGCGGAGAACGTGAAGGTGGATGCGGTGGTGGAGCTGGACATCCCAGACAACGTTCTGCAGTCCCGCTTCGGTGGCCGCTGGTTCCACGCCAAATCGGGGAGGGTGTACCACACGGTGTACAACCCGCCCCTCGTGGATGGCAAAGATGACGACACCGGCGAGGCGCTGGAGCAGCGCTCCGAGGACAAGCCGGAGATGATCATGCAGCGCATGTTTCAGTACCGCCGCCAGATCAATGAGCTGCGGACGACTTTTACAAATGAGGCGTGGACGGCTGTTGAGGCGAGCGGGAGCGTGGAGTCGGTGCGCAACAACGTCTTCGCGGTCCTGGACCCGCTCTACCACGCACAGAATAGCAGACAAAACAAGAGTGGTGCTCGGGTCGGGTCCGGCTCGTGGTGGCGGTTCTGGCAGTGACAGGGCGCCGTTGGGTGTCCGACGTTTGATTTTGTTTCTTTTTGCTTTTCTTGTTGGTGTTGCGGTTGTTGGTACATGTGTGCGAAGGGGCTGCCCATTCTTCTTATAATGCGGTGGTGTCGGTGCCGCTTTGTGAGGGGTTTACACTCTTGCGTCAACCTGAGCGAAGCTACCCTGGTGGGAAATAGAAAAAAAAAACGACTAATGGCGAATTTATTATTGCTTTATTTTGGTGTGCAATCATTCGATGTCTGTGCGCTATTTTGGGTATTGTCTTTCTACCGTGCGTTAGCCGAAGAAGAAGATGTGCTTCACGTGATTCAATGCGAGAAGAAGGGGCATTACCACTACCGATAAGATGCTCACAAGCACTTTCCCCTTTCCCACATTTCTTTCTTTCCCCTTTTCTCTTTCTCTGTCATGAACTGCGTCGATGAAGTAGCAGCAGCGGTAGAGCACAGCGAGAGTTCTTTCTCTCCTTCCCTTTTATTTTTTTGCCATTTTCTGGAAGCGCCGTGCTTCGTTGGCTTTTTAACACAAGGAGGGCATATCTCACCTGCGCACTTTCTAGTTTGAAAAAGAAAGTGGACAGGCACACAACAATGGGCTTTTTCTTCCGCCGCTCACCTCTCGTTGCCAAGTCCGGCAAGGTCGTGCTTTTCGGCTGCAACAACGTTGTTGGCCAGCCCCTCTCCCTTCTCCTCAAGCTGAGCCCACACGTCGAGGAGCTTGTCTGCTGCAGCACCGCAGCTGACGGCGACACGCCCGCCGCCGGCGTCGCTGCTGATCTGGCCCACGTCGACACACTCTCGAAGGTGCGGTACGCACGTGATGCGGAGGAGTGGCCGGCGCTGCTGCGCGACGCACAGGTGATTTTGGTGTGCTCCGGCAACAGCTTTGACCCGCTTCGCGAGGACCGCGACATCGCGCTGCGCTCCTCCGCCCCAGCAGCGCGGCGCGTGATGCAGGCGGTGGCCGCATCAGAAACGAAAGCAGTCATTGGCGTTGTGGCGAGTCCAGTGAACTCGCTCACCCCGTTTTGCGCGGAGCTGCTGAAGAAGTCCGGTGCCTTTGATCCTCGCAAGCTGCTCGGCGTCACCACTCTCGACGTGATTCGAACGCGCAAGCTTGTAGCGGACGTTATGCACATGAACCCCTATGACGTGAATGTGCCGGTGGTGGGAGGCAGGGGCGGTGTGACCGCCTGTCCTCCTTATCGCCAAGACGGGGCTGCGCATTCCGCTGGAGGAGATTGTGCGGATCACGGCCGAGGTGCAGAGCTACGGCGTGCCCGTTGACGCCGCTGGTGGCGCTGACGACGCAGACGCGCTCACGACGGCCGTCGCACCGCCCGTCGCGCTGGGCTTGGCCTACGCCGCGTGCGACTTCACCACGTCGCTGCTGAAGGCGCTGCGAGGAGACATCGGCATTGTGGAGTGTGCGCTGGTGGAGTCGACCATGCGGGCAGAGGTGCCGTTCTTCAGCTCACGTGTCGAGCTTGGGAAGGAGGGAGTGCATCGCATTTTCCCCATGGGCACGTTGACGTCGTTTGAGAATGAGCTGATCGAGACGGCGGTGCCGGAGCTGGCGAAGGACGTGGAGGCAGGCATCAGTGCGGCATTGAAAGAGTGAGGATGAGAGAGAGAGAGAGAGGAAGGGACACGTTTCGATGTAGCTGCTGGCGTTAGCGGTGTGGAGGCAACCACGCAAAACGTTATTTTTTTCCCTGCTGTCGTTGTCGTTGGCCTCCTGACTTGTCGTTTCGCGGCGCGCGTCTCTCTCTTTCTCTCACCCATACCCTGTTGTGTTTCCTTTTTTTTTCCCTTGTTGTTTGCCGGCATGACGGCTGCGTCTGCCACCGCACCAGCTCGGCCAACAGCGGTCAAGCACTGCATAACGCTTGGAGGCGATTCACACACACACACGTCCACAAATGTTCCAGAAAAAGCAATGAGTGACATAGCCCCCTAAACGAGGAATTTAAAGTTGTCGATGCCGATTTGATCGTGAAGGAAGGTGTGCCGTATGCTTTTGGTACCTTTACATCGACACTTACGAAGCTATGCTGTGTTAGAAATGATTATAATTTCTCTTTCTCTCAAGTTGGCACCTTCAGCTGCGCAGCTGCACTGCTGGGCTCTCTTTCTGCTCTATGATGTTGTGGTGCACTTTGCCCACTTCCCGATATGTGCGCAGAAACGTAGCCGTTTGACCTCTCCGCATCACTCTCCGTCTTTCATCCTCTCCTTGACTCTCTCTCTTTTCTCCTTGTCGTGACATTTCCCAAACGACACAGATTTTTAACCAGAGATCTAAGCTACCCACCTCAGCCCTCCACTCCCTTTCGCTTCCTCACACCTACAACTCCTTCCTTCTCTTCTTTATTCTTCTTCACCGTCTTCGCCATGCGCTGCTCTCTGAAGTGCCTCACCCGCGTCGCCGTGCTCGGCGCCAACGGCGGCATCGGCCAGCCCCTGTCCCTGCTGCTGAAGGAGAACAAGTACGTCTCGGAGCTGAAGCTGTACGATGTGAAGGGTGCCCCGGGCGTCGCGGCCGATCTCTCGCACATCTGCACCAACGCCAAGGTCAGCGGCTACGCGTCGGAGGAGCTCGCCAAGGCCGTGGCGGATGTCGATCTTGTCGTTATCCCCGCCGGCGTGCCCCGCAAGCCTGGCATGACCCGCGATGACCTCTTCAACACGAACGCCAGCATCGTCCGCGATCTCGCCGCTGCCGTCGGCAAGGCCTCCCCCAAGGCGATCATCGGCATCATCAGCAACCCGGTGAACAGCACCGTCCCCGTCGCTGCCGAGGCGCTGAAGAAGATCGGCGCCTACGACCCCCGCAAGCTGTTCGGCATCACCACCCTCGACATCGTCCGTGCGCGCACCTTCGTGGGTGCTGCCATTGGCAAGAGCCCGTCCGAGGTGAGTGTCCCGGTCATTGGCGGCCACAGCGGCGAGACGATTGTGCCGCTGCTCTCGCAGTTCACGCAGCTCTCGGAGGAGGAGGTGAAGGCGCTCACCCACCGCATCCAGTTCGGTGGTGACGAGGTGGTGAAGGCGAAGGCTGGCGCCGGTTCCGCGACGCTGTCGATGGCCTTCGCGGGCAACGAGTGGGCCACGGCGATGCTGCGTGCGCTGAACGGCGAGAAGGGTGTGATTGAGTGCACCTTCGTCGAGAGCAACGTGGAGCCGTCCTGCGCCTTCTTCAGCTCGCCGGTCGAGTTTGGCAAGGATGGCGTGGAGAAGATTCACCCGGTGCCGAAGCTGAACGCCTACGAGGAGCAGCTGCTGGCCAAGTGCATCGAGGGTCTGCAGGGCAACATCAAGAAAGGTGCCGCCTTCGGTAGCAAGTAAAAAAAAAAAACAAAGAGAGAAACAGTGAAAGACAGTGTCGAACATGCCAGTGAGAGGCGGAGAAAAACAGCGAAGTGAGAGTGGAGGACAACGATGAGGAGCCAAGAGAGGTAAAGGTGAAACAGAAGAAAACGCACACAGTAAGAAAAAAAAGACAAAAGAGTGCTTGATGGCTTCTAATGCGCGTCCTCACCTTTTTTTTTTAAGTTGTGCTCTGGCGTGCAGTTGACCTGGGAACGGCAAGTGTTGGAGTGCGTGTACGTGTGTGGGCATGAGCAGACTTCTTGTTGATTAGTTTCTCACGCCCGCACCGGCACCCACGTCATCATGTGCGTCGCTCTTTCTTCGGCAGCGAAGGTGCCACCCGGTCTTTGTCTCGTTCATTGTTCCTTCTTGCCCCCCTTTTTGCAGTTTTACCACTCAAGCTTCTTTTTTGTTTTCCTGTTCTTTTGGTGCGTCGTCAGCACTGGTCCTGTGTGAGGACAGAGATACGTGGGGACGAGCAGACGCTGCAGGGGAACCAGAGCAGTGCATATCGACACGCCTTTGTGCATCTCACCTTTCCTTGTGTTGTCGGGATTGCGACGCGTGTGTGTGTGTGTAAAACACGTTTTGCATTCTTCTTGTTTTTATTCCCCTTTCCCTTCACTTTTTTTTTAAAAAAAACGCTTTTTTGTTTTCAGGCGGCAGCTTTGAGCTGCCCGACTTCACTTTAAGCTTCACCTTACCCTGTCTCTGTCTTATAAGTATTCAGTGCTTGCATTGACTCACGGCAAGGTGACCAGATAGCGTGTGACGGGGAAGGGAAAAGAAAGTAAACAAACACATTTTTAGGAGGCAAAGGTGTCGAAATCTCGGCTCCAATAACTGGAAAGAAAGGGGAAGGTGTTGACAAATCCGTTTGCGTGCGCGCTGTTGTTGCTGATTTTTTTTTCTATTATACAATCGTTCTCGCTTGCAGTGCGGCTCGTCGCTTCCCGTTTATCGCCTCATTCCTCAGGAAACTTTTCTTTTTTGGTGATCCGCAGTGCATTTGCGGCGGAGAAGTGGTTTCATCTCTTCGAGTTTTCCTGTTTGATCTTTTCATTTTCACTTTTTTTTTTCTCGCGGCCGTTTCGCCTCTGTCCCACTTTTGCAAACACACGCATATGCGGCCAAACGGACGCGATATTCACAAACAAATGGGGTCACCCGATACATGTTTTTTTTCCCTGTCCAGCCCATTTTCCCTCATCAGTCTCTCTCTGTGTTCTTCATGAAAAAAAAAATTAAGAAAAAAAACGTTCGAGATATTTTGTCACCTCTTTTTGGTTGTGATGGACACCACCGCCTTCGTCCTTTTTTCTAGTTTTGTTTTTCTATCGACAGTTTTCTTTCTTTTCTTGTCTGAGTCACGTTGTGTTTTCTTCTCTTTCTACTTCTCTTTCTTTTTCTCTCTCTTTTTCAAAAGGCTGGGAGGTGCAGGGGAAGGTGAATGGACGCAGAGGAAGACGCGGCGGCGAGGTGTATACCTACTTTGCCATTGTTGCGAAGACGTCACTATTCTTCTCGAGCCTCGATAGGAGTGCTTGCCGTGGGAGTAATTGCAGCAAAGTTTTTGACGAACGAATGAGATGAAACAAAAAAGAAAAAAAAACACAACGCCAACAGCGGTGATGCCTTGAGCATATCACAATATGCGCTTCATCGCTGCCACATGTTCCTTTTTTTTTTTCTTTTTTCTCTTTTTTTTTTGTGGTGAGATCTCATTGCAACAGAGTGGAGACAAAAAAAAATGACAACTGCCTCGGAAAACAAAATTCAAAGAGCCGAATGCACTCCTTCAATTTTTTTTTCTCTTATGATTTACATTAGCGTATCGCATAGCTTCTATTTTTCCTCGCGGGGGATAGAGCGAGGAAAGGAGGAGAGGTTCCTCCAACAAAGAGAACGACATCATATCTTTTTTTCATCGCTTCTGATTTTAGCTCACTTTTTTTTTTCTGGGCCTGCGACTTCACTTTTTTTTTTGCCTTTTTGTTTTATACGTTACACAGCCTGTCGCTCGCCACGTCAATTTTTTTCTATGTTTTATTATTTTAATTCGTTTTTTTTTCTTCACCTGAATGTGTCGCTTAAGGCATGCACCGCGCATCTCTTCCCTTCCTTTCTTGTTTTCTCTCTAACACACACTCGAGAAGGAAGGAGGAGGTGGAAAAGAAGAGAAGCGATTGTCTGGCGCGACACGCTCATTGCATGCGTCCCTACATCATTTTCTTTTTGTGCTTGCGCGCTTTGCACGGGATGAGGACAAGCCACGACGAAAAACAAATAATAAAAGAAGAGTAGGTAGAGGCGCCAAGGTCAGCCGTGTGCGAGTCTTGGTGTCTGCAAGCGCAAGTATTTGAACGGAGGAGTCAAAAAAAAACGGAACTAAAAAAATAAAACCCCATTAAAAAACGAAACATTTTCCGATACGATCACGTTGGTCACGAAAAGTGGAGATTACTCTGATTTTTCTTCGATGAGCAGAGTTGCTCGCCGCAGCGAAAAGCTCAGGCTCTTGCGACGATGAGAGTAATTCGTGCGGCGCGAGATTTAAAGTCTCACGGTGCTGCGAGGTCCACTCCTCCAGCTTGCCACGCATTGGAGTATTGTTTGTTTATCGATGCCTCTGCAGCGGGGAAAAAGAAGCTCCGATGACAGAGGAGGTCACTCTTGTAAATTGGCTCTTCTTGTCTGTTTATTATCATTGGTATTTATAAGAGGCCACTGCAGTTGATCAAGGAGGAAAAGACTTGAGCAGTGTGTCCTAAAGGCACGAGAAGTCAGAGGAGAAGCGCATCAACGCTGTTGTGTACGAGTGTAGCCGCAAGTCTTCTTATGTATTTTTATGTTAGCACACTGCTTCACCTTCACCTCTTCCTTCTACTTCTTCTCCGCTTTCCTTGTTTTATTCTCTTTTCTCTTTCATGTATCCGAGATAATACTCCTCACATGATTCGCCATTGACTGCGTTTCTCAACGCGCACCATAGATCGCTTTTGCACTCCTCCATCTCGCACCGGACTTGCCTCTCGTTTTTCTCTTTGTTTCAATACATATTTTCTATTTAAGTGGTGTCGCTTCTGTCGCCTCTGCCTTTACGCTGGGCCTTACAATTCGCAACGCGACGCGCTCCTCAACACGGTCCGGCGCCTCTCCGTGCTGCATCTCGTTCACACGAACACACACCAACCAATCCTGTTTCTCTCTATCTTGGTGTTTGTTTTTCCTTCATCCCTTCCCAGCAAAACCAATTTTACCTAATCTTCTAGTCCACCGCAAGCATCTGTGTGCTTTTTTCTTCGCCATGCGCTCCTCCTCACGTCTGCTGTACAACGTTGCCATCCTCGGCGCAAGTGGTGCGATTGGCCAGCCGCTCTCCCTCTCCCTCGTGCAGCACCGCCTCGTACACGAGCTGCGGCTCTACGATCGTGTCTCTGCGCAAGGCGAGGCCATCGATCTTTCGCACATCCCTCGCAAGGTTAAAGTAACGAGCCACACTCCGCCAGGCATTAAGCGAGCACTTGAAGGCGCTGACGTCGTGCTCGTGCCAGCGGGTATCCCGCGCCGGCCAGGCATGTTCCGCGATGATCTCTTCAATGCTAACAAGCACGTCATCCAGGAGCTGTGCCTCGAGGTCGCACAGCACTCGCCAAATGCAATCATCGGCATCATCAGCGACCCGCTGAACAGCATGGTGGCGGTGGCGGCTGAAACGCTGCGACAAGCCGGCGCCTACGACCCTCGCAAGCTCTTCGGGATCACCTCACTAGACACGATGCGAGCACTGTCAATGCTGGCAGACTACACAGGCCGTGACCCGGCCGAGCTGCATGTCCCTGTCATTGGCGGTCATAGCGGGCAGACCGTTGTGCCCCTCTTTTCTCAGTCAGGCGTGCCGCTGCGCCGCGATGAGGCCGAGTATCTTACCCACCGAGTGCGACGCAGCGGGGATGTTGTGGTGAACGCGAAGGAGGGCCGCGGCTCGTCGTCGCTGGCGGCGGCCTTCGCGGTGGCCGACTGGTCTGACTGCGTGCTGCGTGCGTTGGGCGGGGAGGAAGGCCTCGTTCGCTCGACGATGGTGGAGAGTCCGCTTTTCCCGGAGAAGACGCGCTTCTTTGCAAGTCCGGTAGAGTTTGGGAAGGATGGAGTGAAGCGTGTCTTGCCGCTGCCATCGATGAACGAGTACGAGGAGGAGCAGCTGGACCGCTGCGTGGCGGATCTGGAGAAGAACATTAAGAAGGGACTTCAATTCGCCATTACCAAGTCCGCCGAGTAAGACGAGTGCATTGCGTTTTTTTTCTCTTTATTTTATGTGCGCTTCTGTTCTAAAATGGACTGGCAGAATATGATCAACAACAACAGAAGATCTCTTTTGCCTCCTATTTTTTCTTTTCCCCTTTCTTCTTTCTCTGTTTACCGTGCTTCGTAGTTTATCATTTTTCCTTTTTCCACTTGTATTTTGTATTTCTTTGCGCGCTGATCTACCCGCACCCGAACAGACGCCACTTCTTCTCTCTTCTTACCTCTACGGCTGCTTAGGTGCCTTTCTCTTCCTCTTTTTTTTTCCTGTCCTCGACGCCACATTAACGTGTGAAACAAACGAACAAACAGAACTGTATCGCACGCTCTGATCCGGCAAGTCGTGTACCTCTGCGGTGCATCTCGGCTCCTTCTCTCTTGCGTTTTTTTTTTTGTTTATACATCATTTTCTCTCTCCGCTTACCACATTCGAGCGGAGCACAGACACAGTGCATCTAGAGGCCTGTGTTTTACTTTACCTTTCCCTTACATCTTTTTTACTTCTGCTTTTCCTTTTCTCCTTTCTTTCTTTAAATCCCTGACAACGACATTTTTTTTCTCCTAAACGTGACGACGACCCGTTTCCCGCCTGTCTTTTTTTTTGTTTCTTCTTTCTCTGTTCATACTTGTTGTGTGCAAGAACACGAATTCGCAGAGCAGAAGGGTGAAAGCGAGAAATTAGGAAAATAAATCCGGACAGCGGTTGGGAAGCGAAGAGGCACGCGCACGCGCCTCATTAAATATATATATTTTTGCTTTCCTTAATTTGGTTGGCTCTGAAACTCAATTCGATCACAAAATGCATTTCGCGCTTTGTTCTTGTATCAAGCGGTGAATCCGAAAAAAACAAAACACAAAGAATGCTCATACAAGGACTCAATAAAACAAACAAAGAAGAACAAAACTCACGAGATGATTTTTTTCCTTTTCTTCTTTCTTTCATATTAGTAAAAGAAAAAACAAAACAAAACGCGTGCAAACACCGAGAAACGAAGTAAGCAAGAAAGTTGGTTCTGTCATTTTTTTTCTTCCCTCTCTTCTCCTTCCGCGTTTTTCACATAGGGACACGCGTTGTCCCCTCACCACTTGCTTCAATCACTTCCCGGAAATAACGAAAACAAAAACACAAAACAACACGAACAGAACTCAACAAAAGAACGAAGCAACATTTTTTTGGTGTGCTACTCTAACTCTGAAAATGAGGTAGTGGGTATGTGTGATGCGTCAGCCTTTCTCAAAAAAGAGGTATGCTTGTGAGTGTCCTGCATGAAACGCTACCTCCTCAGGAGTCGTTAGTCCGCAAAATGTGCAATGAAGTGTGCTTAGAGAGGCTCTTATTTTTGTGGTCTTTAGATCGTTCTTCCACCACATGCTTCTTTCTTCCCGTCCTTTTATCTTTTTCTTCCTTTTCTGTTGTACTAGCTCAGGAACACGACAACAGTAACAGCAAGAAAGCAAAGCTGTCCCCTGCACACGCGACTGCCGAAGATCTACTGCAGCTTCATCTTTTCACCCCTCCCTACTCACACAAAACACTTAACCCAACCCACCTCAAGAAAACAATTCTTTATTCTCCGTAGCACCTGCACACACACACAAGCAAACCCAGACAGAATGCATCAGTCGAAGTCGTTGCTCTCTCGTGTGGCGGTGTTGGGTGCTGCCGGCGGCATCGGCCAGCCCCTCTCCCTCCTTCTCAAGTGCAGCCCGCTCGTCACCCGCCTCTCTCTTTACGACATCCGCGGCGCACCGGGCGTGGCGGCTGACCTGTCCCACATCCCATCCCCCGCCTACGTGTCTGGTTTCGCCGCCGACCAACTCGAGGAGGCAGTGAAGGGTGCGGAGCTGGTGCTCATCCCCGCCGGCATCCCCCGAAAGCCTGGCATGACGCGGGACGACCTTTTTAACGCGAACGCCAGCATCGTGCGCGATCTCGCGATTGCGGTTGGCAACCACGCGCCAAAGGCCATCATCGGTATCATCAGCAACCCGGTGAACAGCACCGTGCCGGTGGTGGCGGAAACACTGCGGAAGATCGGCGTGTACGATCCTGCGCGGCTCTTTGGCATCACCACCCTCGACGTGGTGCGTGCGCGCACCTTCGTTGCGGAGGCCCTCGGCGTAAGCCCGTACGATGTCGACGTCCCGGTGATTGGCGGCCACAGTGGCAAGACGATCGTGCCGCTGCTCTCGCAGTTCATGCAGCTCACGGAGAAGCAGGTGCAGGACGTGACCCACCGCATCCAGTTCGCTGGAGATGAGGTGGTGAAGGCGAAAGCCGGCAAGGGCTCCGCGACGCTGTCGATGGCCTACGCCGCGTCGGAGTGGTCCTTCTCCGTCCTTAAAGCTCTGCGTGGGGACAAGGGCATCGTGGAGTGCAGCTACGTCGAGACGGACCTCCAACAACCAGATTCCCGCTTCTTTGCGTGCCAGGTGGAGCTCGGGACGCATGGTGTGGAGCGGGTGCTGCCGGTGCCGGAGCTAAACGCGTACGAGCAGCAGCTGCTGACGGCGTGCATGCCAGCTCTGCGCGACGAGTGTGGGAGGGGCATCGCCTTCGGCGTCAAGACACACCTCACCCCCGACGAGTGACAGAGGGAAAGGTAGGGCATAGAAAGAAAGAAGAAAAAAAAGGAGCTAGTGTAAAGAAAACGCAAAGAGGCACGTCCTTTTTGGCGTTTTGTTTTTTTTTTGATTCATCATGTAGCCCCATCCTCACTAATCCATGCACAATGGACGAACGAAAGTTTCGACAGACACCACACCCGCCACGTAAGTGTTTGTGTGTGTGATAAGTGTGTGTGCCACGAGCGCTCACGATTGAGGTTGAACGAGTTTTTTGTCTTTTCTCCTTTTCCTTACCTCCTGTGTTTCCTTTTCTTCTCATATACCTCAATGTATGCACGTGTGTTGATGGCGGTGAGACCCCCTGCGTTCCGAGTTTCTTTTTTCCCTCGGCGTCGCAGGCTCACTTCTTGTTTTCTTCTTCTCTTTTTTTCTCACACACACAAAATGAACGCAGTATCAACGATGCTGTGCAGCCTTCATCCCCCTACTCCTCCTCCTTCGATCGCGCTCTCTCGCCGCTATATATTTAGGAAAAAAAAGTACTTAGAAAAAAGCCGATTATGTTGTTTGACACTTTTTATTCATAATGACCTTCTTTTTCTGTATTTTTTTTCTTATTTTTCCTCGTGTTTACTTCCACCCTTTTTTTAGTCACTGTTGTGGCTTTGATTATTTGCTCTCCACCTGTCAACGACAAAACGCGAAAGAGACAGAAGCTGATTTGATAAGCCGTGTGGATACTCAACGGGGTTTGTAGGGGAGGCAGAGTTCCATAACGAGGAGAAGGAGGAAAAGGGGCTGCGAGGCGAGGCGAAGGGATTGCGTGGAAATACATGGCGACTTGGCACGTACGGGTTGAACTAGAGAGCACTAAAGCTGAAGGATAAAACGAAGCGTCTTCTATGTTGGCTTTGTAGGGGAGGAAAAGCAAAGAGTGTGTGAGAGATTCATGCGAAAAAAAAAATATCTAAAAAATCTATCTATTGGAGAGAGCTCTGCGCTATCCTGTAACAAATCTTGCCTGCATCTCCCTTTTTTTCTTTTTTCTTGCCTTATGTGCTTTAACACAACAACAATTACAATAACACACTTATACACGTTTTTGTACTTCCACACCTGCCCATATCTAGCTACTACTGTAGCGCAGGACACACACACGCACTTAGGGTGACTCGCGAAAATGGTGAAGTATGTGGACACCGGCGCCGACACGGGCGACACGTCCAAGAAGAAGAAGTCCCGCAAGGGCTTCAAGGCAGACCGCCTGGAGAACTACAAGCGCATGATTGCCAAGAAGAGCGGCAAGAAAGTGAAGGACACACCAGCGCGCACGGTTCGCCCCAAGGCACTCGTGTTTGACGACGCCGACCGTCGCAGCTACCTTCTTACACTCCACAAGAAGAAGAACGAGCGGCGTGTGCAGGCCTTCGTTGACATGAAGCGGAAGCTGCGCAAGGACAGCTCCAAGACACGGCGGGAGCAGCGGGAGGAGGCGCGGCGGGCCTACAACAACTACGCGCGTGTGCCCATTCTGCCTGACTACACCTACCGCCTGCCTGCCACGCAGGACGAGGGCTTCGATGGAGGAGAGGATGAGGAGGATGAGGGGGCGGATGTGAACTATACCGAGGGTGATGCAGAGGACCACAGCAGTCAGGACGGCGGCAATGACGACGACATGCCGTGGATGAGTGTCGATGACCCGGAGGAGGCCGCCCGCGACGCGGACGCGCGTCTCACCGAGGCGGAGGTGGAGAACACGGCGCGTAAGCGCAAGCGGGCGAAGCGGCTCGCGACGCTGGCGCACAGCGCGCACGCGATGCCAGGAGTGATGCTCGGCGAGGACGGCGCGGCAAGCGCGAAGGCTGGTGGTGCAGCGCGTGGGCTGGCGAGTGTGGACGACGAGTTCGTCACGGTGGAGGTGAAGCCACTGTTTGCGCGTCCGGGTGCGACGACCGCAACGGGTTCTTCTTCCGCAGCGAGCGGTGAGGCAACAGCGGCGAAGCCGCTCCCATCCAACAACTTCGACGACTTGCCGGCGGTGGTGCAGCAGGAGTTGCGTCGCCTTCGCCAGGAAACAAAGGGGCCGGCCAAGACGAAGCCGCGGATGCGGATGATGAAGGAACTGGAGAAGATCCGCAAGATCCGCAAGCACTCTCGCAAGGGCCACGGCAAGCGCAAGGCGTCCGGCAAGCGCAAGAACCGCAAGTAGAAGCTGCTGTGACGCAAACCACCGCTACTGGCGTTGAACTTACAGCGCCTCGTTTGTGTTTGTTTACGCCGTTGCTGTCGCTGTTCTTCCTGCACCGTGCTCTGGTTCGTTGCGCGCACCGTCGAAAGAAAAAGCACAACGCCGTGAACTTCTGAAAAAAAAAAAAGGAGAAAAAGCGTGCATTAGTGTTGCGCTGCAGAGCGTCCAATCGCCACTCTCCACGCTGTTGAGTAGAGTTGTGGTGGCGCAGAACCAAACTGATTTTTTTTGTTCTTTAAACAATGAACACAACCGATTAAGACGACTAAGCTTTTCTGGCCATGAATGTGGCGCTCTTAAAATACAAAATAAAATTGTCAATCGACCTTTTTTTTTCTTGCGCAGATGCACGAATGAGTGCTTCTCCCCCCTTTCCCGAGTGTCCGCAAAAGAAAAGCGGCAAGTCAGGAATACACGCATCGGTGCCGAAGGGTGAGCGGCTTTGAGTGGCTCTCTGTTTGCATTTTGGCGCGCAGATGACGCGGCTGCGGGTTTCGATGCTTTGTCGCCTGTCTTCTCGATTTTACAGCTTGACAGGTGCGCAAGCGTAGCGTTTAGATTATATCGTATATCTTCCGCAATTGCTCCTACTATCACTTTTTTTTTCTCTTCGTGTTCTTCTGCTGAATGTCCCACTCTCTTTCTCCAACGCATTTCCATGTCTGTCTTTCCATTTAATTTTTTTTTGTAAAGGCTGTGTATGAGTATGCGGCGGTCTTGCCACGCACCTGCTTATATTTTCTCTTCTACTTTCTTTGACTCACACGCTGCCTCACCCTCATGGCCTCCTCAGCCCCCGCAGCAGCAAAGCCCTCATTTCTCCGTGCAGCCTCTCCACGAACAAATGCATCCCCGCTGCATTCCCCACCACGCACCGCCGCCCTCGTCCCTCCCATTTGTCCAACAATGCAAGCCCATAACAGCAGCGACACCCGCGACGGTTTTGCCGCGCGCATTGATCAAGGTGCAGCAGCAGCAGCAGCAGCAGCGGCGATATCAGAGAGTGCACTATCACCGCCGATGTCCCCTATCGAGCTCGTAAATGTCCCACTAGCGGTTGCGGTGGGAGTGCCTTGTGTTGCGGCGCGCGCCCCGACCTCGGAACGGCGGCAGGGTTTGTCCACACCAAAGACCACGACGCAGCCAGTAACTCGCACATATCAAATAATCACGTCGACGAACCGCACCGTCGGCGCCGCTCCTTCCACAAACGCACGCAAGCCGCAACTTTTAAGCTCCAATGCCTCTGCCGGGTGCTGTGGCGGATGCAGCGTCTTTCACGCCCTCGCCTTCCTGCTCTCCTTCAACAGCCACGGCGAATCTTTCTTAGTGGTGCTGTCCGCGCTCGTTGCCCCGCCGCTGCTACCGCTGACACTCCACAGCTCTTCTTCGCTGCTCAAGGTGCCGCCCCTACGCCTTACATCACCTCCCCGCTTTCGGAGGAGTGCTGCGCGCAGTGGACCGAAGCATCCGCACCAATTAAGATTGCCTCCACCGCCAACTCCAGCTCCTGCGCCACGGCAGCGGCCTCTTCCTGCCTGCCGGCCAACACGTGGGACCAAACATCTCCGCTGCAGTCCCCCCTGTCAGCTGCGCTTCACCCTCTCGCGGGCGAGGAGCTGACGAGGGCATCGGCGAGTGTCGATCGCATGACCCCACTGCTTGCCGGCGATGACTTCTCCTGCAACTCGCCTCCGCGAGAGTTGGACACCACAGCTGTAGGGCAGCAGCAGACAATTTTGTCGATCTGCAGCGCACAGGATACAGAGCGTGAAGCGGGTGGCAGCTGGGATGCCAAGCGTGTCCGCCCCTTCTCGGCGGCGCGCCGCAGTCGGGACATTCAGCCTTTCACCAGCCCGAGCGTGTCGGCCATGTCTTTCTCTGCCACGCTGGGCTCGCCGCACTCGGAGACGCGGTCGAACAGCATCTCAGGTCGCGGCACGGCGTGGGTGGGCAACAGAGGTGGGACGGGACGAGCGAGTGGCAGCGGGGCAGCTGCTGACTTCACGGCGCCGTACTGGACCTCTCTCCCACCGGCTAACCGCAGCGTTGCGTCGCTCTCCTCACCGGTGCTGCCGCGGACGCCGAGTGCTTCTGCGGTGCTAACAGATGCCGTTCCCTCCTCGCTGAACGCGCGGCCGCACTGCTGAAACAGTGTTTACGTTAAGAGTGTTGCGCGGCAAATGCGCAGGCGCGCGCCGCATACGCTGCGAGAGAAAAAGACAGCACAGCAGGAAAGCAAAGTCGTTTCAACCATCCTGTTCACACCTTGCTGTCGTCAGCTGGAAGCCGTTGCCTTAAGAAGCGTTAGCTACCCCAATACGCTCGTGGATTGTGGAGGTGATGTGAGCCAACACTAGCCGCCACGCCTTTCCCCGCTACTTTTGATCAGTGCTTTTTCCTCCGGCGAAAGCCTCGTTGTTTTTTTTTCCCTTTTCTCCCCCTTTTTCCCCTTTTTTCTTTCATCATGTCGCCGCTGTTCTTTTCTTCGCTTTCTCAATAGGGAAAAAAAAAAGAATCAGAAACGGCGTGATTTTATCCTACACACACAAAATTTTTTTTCCCTTTATCATCTCTTTCTCTCACGCAACGGTCTTTCATGTGCTCTGTGTGCTTTAAAGTATATTTTTCTGGGTTTTTTTTGCGTGTCATTGAGTATTTGTTTTTCTTGTTTTTTTCCCCTTTTTTTCTCTCTCTCTCTCTCTTTTACACACCGGAGCACTTTGAGCACGAGTCAGTGGTCTAAAGGACGGTGAAGAAGGGTTATAAGAGAGGAAAAGGAGGAAGAAAGTGGAGGGTAGTTGAAGTACAACAGCGAGAAGAGGCGACACTGTCACTTTTTCTTTCTGCCTTGTTGCCGGCGTCTTTTCCCCTATTCTTCTGAAATCCAAAGAGAATGCGCGAGGAAGACGCCGACAAAGAAGAGCGATGTTTGTGAGTGGGCGTGTGCCTTCTCTCCTCCTCCTTCCCTATATCCTTTTCATTTGAGCGATTCTCTTTGTTTTCTTCTTTTGTTTTCCTCCCCTCCTTTCTCACCTCACCTTTTGCTTAGTTCTATCACCTCTCGGCAGCTGAGGCGCAAACAAACAAACAACAACAAAAAAAAACGGAAACTCGCGCGCATTTCGTTCATCTTTTACTAATAAAAAAACTTCTGTTACTTTATACACTGGCTCTTCCCATCTTCTATTCCTTATCCCCTCAACGTTTTTTTTCTTTGTTTTGCCCGCGTAGCGTGCCATACCTCTAAGGAGTTCAGGCGAAGTGCGGGCTTTTAACGGTACTTTGGTTTCTTCTGTTTTTTTTTCCCTTCAACCCATTACACGTTATGATGTTTTTTTCTCTTCTTTATTGCCTCTCAGAGTTTTCCCTGTTCCCCCCCCTTCTCCTTTGTTCTTTTATCTTTGCTGCCTTCACAATCCTTTTCCCCTTTCCTCCCTATGCTTTCGTTGTTATTCGGTGGTGGCGTACGTGGGTCGCTTCTGTCTGCTCCTCACACCTTGACATTCTAAATCCTGCGAGGAGGTCGGACAGCTGCCAGCTGCTCGTACACCCCCACTAATGCACTCTTCGTTTTTCTGCTTCTTCCCTCTTTCTTCCACTAACACTCAAACACACACACAAAAGCACATGACTGGGGTAATATGCACATGTGCTCGGACGGGTATTCCTTCTTTTCTCTCTTTTCTTTTCGTCAATAATGAATATCAGAACCACTAATTTCTTTTTGCTCGGAGCTTGAGTTCTCCGCGCTGTGCTACAGTGGCGAGTGGGCAATCACGCGTGGACGTACTCAACTGCCTGATAGCGCTGATTCGTTCTTTTTTTCTTTTTTGTTTATTTTTGTGAGTACGTGTGGACATTCTTCTATACGGCGCGTTTCATTTACCGCTCGGCGAAAAAAATATGCTGATGTTTTTTTTTTTTTTTTTTTTTTTTTAAAAAAAAAAGAATTATGCAATAATGTCGATGCTGTCGCAGGACTTTCGGCCCTCTCTTTGCCTTCGTGTTATTTACTGCGTCTGTGACAAAACCAACACACTAAATTCATTCGTGGTGGTGATGCTTAAAGCTGCAGAAACGAGACAGGTGCATACAGGCGGTTGGCCTCTACTCCTCTCTCCTCTCTCTCCCCATTTTCTTGTCCGCTCTCTTCTTCTTTCCTTTACACCTTAGCGTACTCTTCTTGACACGTGTGGTCAGTCCAGATTGCTGCTGAACGTGCTGTCCCACTTTTCCTTCAGTTAAATCAATTGCAAATAGTGAACTCCCGCAGAAGATGCGTGCGCTGGGCGGGCGGTGGAGACGGCTCGGCTGTCTGACAACTCGCAGTGTTGCACACCGCTGGGCCACCACCGTCGCCGCGCACGAAATCGCACCGCCGCAGCCCGTCGTGCACGCCACCATCGCCGACGCACACATCCACGCCAGCGGCCTCCTCGCTGATTTGCTGGAGCGCCAACCACCGACGTCGCTTAAGACGTACGTCGACCTCCTCGCGGACTGGTGGCGGGTGGTGGGACAGCTGGTGCTGCTGCCTCGCGCCTCTGAGGAGATCGCCGACCTCCCACAGTTTTTAGCGGAGTGTGTACGGACTGCTAACCGGTCAGAGAGTGGCGGGAAGCATGGTGGCGGCGGTGGCGGCAGCAGTTCTGCAAGCGATGAGGCAGCGCTGCTGGACCAGTGGGACGAGTGGGTGTGGTCGAGTGATCCGCGTACGATGCCCACCGCTGCTGCATTTAAAGACGCTATCGAGGAGCCGGCGATGGCGTCGACAGACACCGCGGTTTCCCGTCTTGAGGTGGTGTCCTTTCCGGAGCTCACGAGTCTCTTGCACTCGTACGGGCGTTACCACCGTGGCGTGCGCTGGGGTGCGAGTATGTCCAGCGAGGATGGGAAGAACGGTGGTGCTGCTGCTGCTACTTCTGCGTATCACAGGCGGCGGTACCTGCTGCACCCGTGGCACGGTGTGTGCTGTCCAGAGGGCACTGCCCAGCAGATGCCGTACGTGCACGTGCTGCGGTGGATGCTCGCTGGTACAGCAGAGGGAGAGGAGCAGGCGCCAGCGACGGAGTTGTGGAGCCGCCACCGCGCCATCGAGAGCTTTCAGCTGCCACGCGAAGCAGCCAGTTCCTTTCGAGCTCTTGACGTGTGCAGCCAGAGCGGCTACGTAACAGACCTGCTGCTGCGCGCTGGCGCGGGTTTGGTGGTGGCGGCCGACGCCGACGTGCACGCGCTTGGCAACACCGAGTCGACCTATCATGAACACCTGCGAGAGGGGCGGAGCAAGCGGCGCAACCAGGTGCTGCTCACCCGCCGCTGTGATGAATTGCCAATGCCGCTGAAGTCCGAGGGAGAGAAGGGCAGCAGCAGTAGCAACAGCAACAGTGCCACGGCGGAGCAGAAGCCTGCTGGGGATAACATAGATGCAACGAACGTCTCAGCAGCCGAGCAGAGGCGACGACGCGCGCGGCAGCAGGGCCGTGGGTACAGCGGCTTGCGTGGTGGGGCCTCTGGCGCCGATCTGGACGTTGCCCCTGCCTCTCTTCCCCGATGGCAGCCCCTTCCACGTCGTCTACTTCCACCCCCAGCTCCGTCTGCGGTGTGGCCCGTCGTCGCTGCGGACGGGGCTGCAACTGCCTCCTCCCTCACTGCACCGCACGGCGTGGTGGCAGTCGCTGGTGCGGCGAGCAGCGCGCACAGGTCTGCCGCCACGCCTTCTCTTGCCCTTTGTGCCCTGCAGTGCGGCAGCGGGGCGTGGCAGCAACCCGCTCACGTCGCTGTCGGGGCTGCGGCGAGCTGTGGAGGCGCTGCGGACCGACGTGACGGAGCGGAGATCTTCATCTTCCCCGGTACGACACCCACGGCGAGAAGTCAGCGGACGCGTCCACCACAACCACCACCGGCGCTGGTGATGCACTGCTGCGTGAGGACGGCTACGTGGTGCTAGTGCTGCCCCGGACCTACGATGTGGGAGATCTTTTGCAAGCAACGGGTGAAGAGAGCATGGAGAAGGCCCCATCGCTGGTGGATTGGGTCGTTGCGCAGTTGGACGGGTACTACGACATCGTGTTGCGTCGCCGGTGCCGGCTGCATGAAACGCCATCCAAGGCAGCGTCTGCGGCTGCTACACTGGATGCTGTGGAGGAGGCGTTGGTGACTTATCCTTCTCGGCTGGTAGCACCGGAAGACAGTGACGCTACGCACACGGCGGAGCAGTTTGGAAGCGACGGAAGGAGGAGCACAGCTGCTGATGTTTCCGCTGGTAGTAGTGTAAAGGGAGACGCCACGCACACGCCTCAATGGAGAGAGCAGCTCTCCCGCTTCTACGAGAGGGAGTGGTGGCAGGACGTGATTGTACTGCGGAAGAACCCGATGATGGTGCAGCGCTGCGCCGCAGCCCGTCATGGCGAGAAGGCACAGCTGTTCCTCCAGCAGCAGCAGCAGCAGCGTCGGCTGGCCCAAATGCGTCGCCGCTCCCAGCAGGAGAACGCGGTGGCGTGGGAGGACTCTTTTGAGTACAACGAGTACCACCCCCGCGACGGCAGCGCACTAGTCAGCCACCACTGGACAGACCTCATGCCTACTTACTCGTATCTCGAGTCGGACTTCTACGACGACGCGGCGGGGCAGCGCAACTTTCTCGCCGTGGGGCACGCGCCGGCGTCCGTGCACACTCGTCCAGCCACTGCCGCAGGCTACGCTGTGCCGTCGGGGGAGTCAGGTGTCACGGCGGGTCACACGGAGATGACAGCTGCGGCGTCGGCCAAGGCTGCGATGAACTTCCACACGCTCTTTGCGCAGGAACTGCGTACACGTCGCCGATCAAAGCTGCGGAAGCTGGCCTTGAGCCCACTGGAACGTCAGGAGTGGTACATTGACGAGAAGCTGGTGAAGGCCAGCGGGGCACGCGTAGACTTGATGAATGAGCTGTCCAAGTGGGACTTCAAGGACTACGATAACTGAGGCCGTCAGCGCGAAGGTAGGAGGGGAGCTGCGTTGGATCTTTCCTTTCAAGCGGTTTTTTTTACCTTCTCGTCTTTAAATTCCTTCACAGAGATTGCACTAAGTGGGCAATAACAATCACACGAAACAGAACGCTAACAAAGTCGAAAATCGTGAGATTTTTCGCCGCAAAGCGTCAAGAGTGATAACAAATATAATAATAGTGGAAACTAATGAGTCAGGGAGAGCAGCTAATACATCTTCCAAGTGCGATGTCCCTCGTCTAAGTCATCATCTTCTCTGCATGGTCGCCTTGATGAGAGTGTTGTGCGTGTTTTTTAAGCTTCACACGGATCAGCGCAGCTGTCGTTCTGCATGCGTCGCCTCCGATTGCTGCATGGGTGCTTTAGATGCCGCATTGACTTTTCTCCCTTCTCAAATCAACTTGTCGCCTTCATCGTTGACCACCACCGCCACCAAAATTACCACCAACACAACAACAACAGATCATAAGCCAAGAGATAAACTGACCTTCACACACACGAGGCCACTCCATCGTTTTCATCTTCAACACTTTCTTTTTCTTTCTTATTCACCACACCCACTAAACCCCATCGCCACCATGACAGAGGAAGTGACACAGGATGTCCAGTTCGAGAACGGTCACCCTGCCTTCTCCTACGACCACGTCTACCGCTGCTTCAAAGGCGAGAACAATGGGCTGCTTTTCCGCCTCGTGAACGACACGAACCACAAGTGGGCCTTCTACAACGACACTAAGGACACGATCATGCGCGTCAAGGCGCACTTCAGCGCCGACAGCAAGGTGAAGGCCGCCGGCCGCGCCAAGTCGACCACCGTCCCCGCCGGCGATGACGAGCAGCTGCAGGAGACGATTGTGACGCTGGAGGTGCAGCCCAAGGCGACGGAGGTCTTCATCGACGGCGAGGTGAACGGCTTCGCTCTCGACTTCCAGACCGAGCAGATGCCGGCGACGAACGTCAAGTTCATGAACCAGCGCAACACCCTCCCCGCCTACACAAAGATGTACAAGTGCTTCAAGAACGAGGGCAACGGTCTCTTCTTCCGCCTGGTGGACGAGGAGAGCGGGCGGTGGTACTACTACAACGACACCAAGGACTTCATGATGACGGCGACCGTGTCCTTCCCGCGCAGCGAGAGTGTGACGCCGGTGGGCAACACGCTCGAGGTGGAGGCCGAGGACCCGGTCGAGGAGGTGGCCTACCAGATCACGGTGGCTCCGGGCAACTGCGAGGAGTTTATCGAGGGCAACCCCGCCTCCTACCACCAGTCCTTCAACGCCGACCCGATCGACGACAACTGCCTCGACCCGAAGGACGTCCAGTTCGAGCACAGCGAGCCGGACCACAGCATCGTGGACCTTGCGCACTGCAAGATCTACCGCTGCTTCAAGGACCACGGCAACGGGCTGCTCTTCCGCATCGTCGACCACCAGAAGCAGATCTGGGCCTTCTACAACGACACCACCGAGTACGTCATGAAGCCGAAGGTGCGCTTCTTTGGCTCGCCGAGCGTCGCCCTCGCCCCTGGCGCCACCGTCGTCGAGGAGGAGGAGGAGGAGGATGGGTCGTACGCCGTCACGATCGAGGTGCCGCCGCTCGCCACCGTGCACTTCATCGACGGCCTCCCCACCAAGTACGAGGTGTCCGTCGTGGCGGACAGCGTGAACAAGGCAGTCGCGGAGGAAAACCCGGAGTTCCAGACCGGTGAGCCGGACAAGCACCTCATCAACTACGACGAGGCGTTCCAGTGCTTCAAGGACAAGCCGGAGGCACGCCTCTTCCGCCTCGTCGACACGCAGCGCCGCCGTTGGGGCTTCTTCAACGATACCACCGACGTCGAGTTTACCGCGACGTTTTCCTTCGACGCGGATGGCGCGGTGCTGCCGCTGGGGGCGACGTCGCAGGAGGGCGATGAGTTCTCCGTGACGATTGCGCCGCGCTCGACGGTGGCGTTTGTGCAGGGCAACATCAAGGGCTTCAAGTCCAAGTTTGCCGGCAAGCGCAAGGCTGCTGCCCAGTAGAGCTGGTAGGAGTATCTCTCCCCGCAGTCCAAAGACACACCAAGAAAAACAAGAAGTGCCGCGTGCGTGTGCTTTTCACGTACTCTTCTCTTTACCTGTTTGATTGGTGTGGCAGTGGAAATTGCAGCGAGCGTGCACGTGTGCGTGTGTCTTGTATACACGGGTACGCCTGTACGTGAGTGAAGAGTGGCAGAGGGAAAGAGGAGAGGAGAGGGAGAGTGCAACGGAAAATAAAAAAAGCGTTTTAAAAGTGCTTCGTTGTTCTGTGGCGATGAATGAGAGGCGTACCCAGTGGCGTCTCGCACACCGCTTCAGCCACGAATACTTCCACAACAACAGCCCTTGCTCCTCCTTTCTCCTCTGCGCTTCTCCTCTTAAAAATGTCTGATTTTTCTTTTCTTATTTCATCCTCTGTATCACTCTCCTTTCTCTCTGGTGGAGTTCTTCTTCACCCAAGTGCTTTGCACTATCCCAGGTTCGAAGTGGCGAGGAGAGAAGGAGGCGAGTGAATGCCAGGGAGCAACAGCAGCAGCGATGACAAATACCGAAACAGCGTAGAAAACAACGAAAACAAAGAAGAAAACAAAAACATTGGCCGCACTACTTTATTTTTCTTTACTTTTTTTTTTTTTTTGGCGGTGTGGTGCACTTGCTTTTTGCCTGTACAATGTTGATGGGTGTTCCTCCTTTTTTATCTATTTATTTCTTTTTAGTTATCAAGTATCGCACACTGCACTGTCTCGGCATTGTTGAGTGTACGTGTGCACTACGAACACACGCAACACACACACCCACCCAAAAAAACACCAGGGAGAAACAAGGAGGAAAAGTGAAGTACATCAACAGCAAGGAAAGAAAAAAAAGCAACTATGGAGCTGTCGCTGATGCACCTCGACTCCTGCAAATGCGCAGAGACGAGTTGGGAGGTGCTGGTCAGCGGTCGGCACACCTGTTTATCACTTTTTCTTTTGTTTTTTGTCATGCTTACGTCTCACCCTCTATCAGGCACCTCAATTAACCACTTTTTCTTTCTCCCCTTTTTTGTTTTTTCTTTCGCCTCATGTATTCCGTCTTACTTTCTCTTTGGATTCCCGCATTATTGTTTTGTTTTTGTGTATCGTCGAAACATCGCCGCAGTGCACCCCTTCGTGCTCTGTTTTTTTTTTTTTTTGTCAAGAAGACCCGCGTTTCGTGGCTGCGGGGCCGGCGCACGCGTCTCCATGAAGAGTCAAAACCAATTGAGAACAACAAGGATACGATACACAGGACACTAACCATGTAGAGTCGACAGACATTACGTCTCGACAGCTTTCCTTCTATTCTGCTCCTCTCTCTCTTCGGTGGTGCTGCGGATGCGCTACGAAGAGCAATATGCTTGTTGCTGCGTTCACAGGTGAATCAAAGCAGCGTGGGTTGCCTCTGCATGCTCGATGCTGCAGGCTGACGTGTCTTCTTGTTGCGTTCTGCATTTTCAAATTGAGCAGGCAAAACAATCAAAAAAAAAAAAGGCAGAGAAGTTTTTCTCTGTTGATTCTCATCGAAAGCCGGAGCCGCATGTTGAGGAGACGCGAGTTTTTTCTTTCTACTCTCCTCTCTTTCTCTTTCCGCTGCCTTGCGCTGTCTTTTGGTCTGCGCATCTTTTCTCGAACCCTTACATACAAAAATTCTCCCTCTTTGCACTGCAACACCACCAGAATATTCACCTGTTTACTCGCCGTGGTTGTCGTTTTGTTTTGTACGCGTTTTTTATCGACACCCAACGGCTCAACACTGCTGCACGCATTTAAAACACACACACACGCACACACACACCAACGGGTGGTTGATTGCACTAAGATAAAAGGATTGTGGCTGCCCCCACCTCACTTCCTTCCTCTCTCTTCTCTCTTTTCTCTTCTCTCTCCCACACGAGTAAGGACCGATACACGCGTACACCTACGCTGTCAGCACACGAATCGTTTTACTCCTCCTGTTTTTTTTTCTTTCCTCAAGTGGAAAAATATTAGCGAAAGATACACTGGAGGAGTGAAAGGGAAAAAGAAAATATGACGGAGCTTGTACCGGTGGAGTCGATCCACTTTGACAATGGTGAGCCACTCTGTGCTTTCCAGGAGTGCTACCGCTGTTTTGAAGGGCGTGAGATCCTCTTTTCGCTTGGTGAACGTGGAGAAGAAGCAGTGGTTCTTCTTCAACAACACCACCGACACCATCGTGCACATTCGCGCCGTCTTCGCACCGGGGTGTGTGATTAAGCCGCTGCAGCGGGCGACGATGAGGGTGTTACCAGACGCCGCCGGGCTGTCCGACGACACATGTTCGACGGAGGTGACGCTCGACGTCGAACCTGGCTACACCGAGTCGTTCATCGAGGGTGATGTAAAGAGCTTTCATTTCGAGTTTCGGACAGAGACGGCGCCGGCGAGGGACGTCGTCTTTGAATACAGCCGGCCGACCGTGCCGTATAATAAGATCTACCGGTGCTTCAAGAACAACGGAAATGGGCTACTCTTCCGGCTTGTCGACGACAATGCCCATCGCTGGTACTTTTACAACGACACGAAGGACTTCATGATGCGTGTGAGCGTCACCTTTGCGAACAGGGCAGAGGTGCATGCGCTGGAGAAGACCACCGTCATCGTTCCTGCCGACCCCGCCGTAGACGAGAAGAGCGTGGACTGTGTTCTCTTTATCGAACCTGGTCACACAGAGGCTTTTATCGAGGGCGACCCGATAACGTACACCTTGGACTTCGCGGCGGAGCCGATACCTGCTGCTGTGGCTGCGGCGAAGCCAGCTGAGGAGGCGGTGCACTACCTGCATGGCAGCCCCGACGTGAGCGTCATCCCCCACCAGTCCCACGTCTACCGCTGCTTCAAGGAGTACGGCAACGGGCTGCTCTTCCGCATCGTCGATGACTACAACAACATTTGGGCATTCTACAACGACACGACGGACTACGTCATGACGGCGAACATGCGCTACCCTCCTCTCAAGCCCCGTGCAGGTGGCCCCAGGCGTGCAGCTGATGGCGGATACAGAGCGGGAGGACGGCGTGGTGGCGGCCGTTGGAGGTGCCGCCGCTCGCCACGGTGCCCTTTCTCGTTGGCACGCCCGCGACGTACGAGCTGGCCTTCTCGGCAAACCCGGTGCAGTCGCCGTCACCCACGCCGACCACCTCTGCTGGATACAGCGCAGTGGACACGGTGGGGGCGGAGGTGCTGACGCCTCCTCCCGCTGGCGTTCCTCCGGCAAGTGGTGCGGCTGCTCCGCCGCCGCAGCCACCATTGAACCCACCGCCGCCGGCCCCCGTGGCCGAGGAGTCCCCGCAGTTCGAGCACGGGCAGCCCGACGCGTCCTTAATGCCTCGCGTCGATGAAGTCTACAAGTGCTTCAAGGACCACGGCAATGGACTGCTCTTCCGCCTCGTGGACGTGGTGCAGCGGCGGTGGGCCTTCTACAACGACACGACAGATGTTGTCGCCTCGGTGCAGGTGACGTTCCCGCCCTCCGCGCAGATTCAGCCGTTGGGGAAGACGGAGGTGGCGACAGATCCGGCGACGGGCGAGGTGTACTACACCGTTCGTGTGGAGCCGCTGGAGACGGCGCTGTTCGTGGAAGGGGATGTAGAGACCTTCACGACCAAGTTTATGGCGGAGCGCGTTCACACGTGAGAGGTGAGGGAAGCAAAAGAAGTGCGCGTGAGTGAGAAATATGGGAGTCTAAAGCACGCGTCGTCCCGGCTTTTTTTTTTCTTTTCTATTTGTTAGTTCGATGTGTTCCTTCTCTTTCTGAAGATGCCATTTATATTTAACTTTTTCTTTTCTTTTTTTCTGATTTTATTGTAAAGTGCGCCTCTTCTTGCTTTTTATTTTGTCTTTCCTTCTTTCTTTTGTTTCTCTCTCTCGCCTTTGCACTTGCTTTTGGTTCAATTCGAGGGAGGAAAGGGCAGCATGTTTTCATGTCGTTCACTAGTGCTTGCAGGTGTTTTCTTTTGTTTATCTTTTTTTTTTTTGATTTTGTAATTTCTCTGTGTTGTGGGCAAGTGTGTGCGTGCAAGTTGGTGCGTGCAAGAGCGCGTGCCACTCTCTTTTCCTGTGGCGAACGGGGCCAGCACACACGTTTTTTCCATCTCCGCGTTCTTACTTATTCTCTCTTTTGTCTTGCTGTCTGGTGTTTGCGGTGATGCCCTATGGAAGACTGCGTCAGTGGCTGACAGTGCTGGGAAACATTGATAGGTTACCCCCCTTTCAGGTCCGTGAATCACAGAGAGGGAGAGAGGAGAGAGACTTAACAAAGCAATTTAGAATCTTTGAAGAGCAGGCAAGAGCTTCCCTTGGCTGTCGGCTGGAATATTATCTCTGTGGCTCTTGGCTACGATGTACTTTTTCTCCGTGTTGCTTTGAAAGGCTGTCAAAGAAAGTGAGAGAATAAAGCAATTTTTATTTGAGCTGCAGGTCTGTGAAGTGGAGCTCTATCATCTTTCTCGCATGGAGTGCATCTAGCTCTGAAATGTACGCGAATGCACGACGTACTCGTAGCGCAAAGCATCACGCGAGAGTGCTTCTACGGCCATGGTGTAAAGCGTGTGTACACCTCCGTTGGCGAAGTACTACTTTTACTCTCGCGTGCTGTGTCATCTTTCGTCCCCCTCCACTCCTCGTCTTTTCTTTCCTTCTGCCCCCTCTCTTTCTCTTTGTGGCTGGTGTGCAGAAGCTCATCACCATCCTGGCAACACTAACTAGCCATCGTTGCTTTGTCAATAACCCGAAAAGCCCCTTATCTTCTCCCTGCCATTCCACGCACACATAAGACACTTATCTTTTATTCATTTGCTCCTCTGTTTTACCGAGCGCCATGTCTGCAAGTGGAGCTTTGGTGCCGCCCATCAGCTGGGCCCAGCGCGCCGAGTACGTTCTCCTCACGATTGCGTTGCAGGACACCACCGACGTCGCCATCGAGCTGAAGGAGGAAGGCAAGGTGCTGCACTTCGCCTGCGCGGCGCCAGAGGGCAAGCGCTACGCCTACGACCTCCGCTTCTACGCCGCCATCTCGCCCGAGGAGAGTCAGCACGTTGTCCGTCCGCGTCAGATTGAGCTGAAGCTGAAGAAAAAGTTTCGCACGTCGCTCGAGGACGCCGCGGACGACGAGGTCGAGTGGCCGCGTCTCACCGAGGACAAGACGAAGCACCCGAACATCACCATCGACTGGTCCAAGTGGAAGGATGAGGACGAGCAGGACGGCGCTGGTGCCGACGACCTCGGTGACTTCGGTCTCGGCGGCGGCGGCGGCGGTGACGCGATGGATGGGCAGTATTCCGAAATGCTGAGTCAGCTGATGCAGGCGCAGGGGCAGAAGGATGCGGAGGAGCACGCGGGGTTGCCGCCGGGCAGCATCCCGGCCTTCGGGTCTGCGGCGGGGCAGGAGGCGATGGCAGCCGACGGCGAAGATGACGACATGCCGCCGCTGGAGGAAGACCGCGACTGACGAGAAGCACGCTTCTAAAAGGGATGGCGAAGGATAGACGGCGACGCTAGACAGGTGAGCACGTGCTGGCTGGACTCACGAAGGGTTCTCTCGCGGGTCCTTGGCTTCTATATTTACCACTGTTCTCTCTCCCTCTCGTGCTGTGCCTACGTTCTGTGCCACCGTCGGATGACGTGCGTGCGTGCTGCGAATAGTCAAGTCAGCGCAATTTTCTTTCCAAATTATCTTTTTTTTTTTTTACTTGTACGTGGGGTAATTGCCACATTTTTCTGTGCGCGCCTCGTTGACAGACGAAAAAGAAGTAATCAAGAGTAGTAGCACTAGTTTTAGGGGTAAAATGAGTATTAAGCAGGTTGAGGATGTTAGAGGCTCCCTCCCTCCCCCCCCCTCCCCCTTCTTTTTTTTTTTTTTACTTAAAGGGGCCCCCCCCCCCCCCATTTTTTTTTAAAAAAGCCCCCCCCCCCCCCAACAAAAAAACCCAAGATTTTTTTTTTTTTTTTTTTTTTCTCTCTCTCTCACTTGTCTCTCCGAATCTTCTTCGCTCTCAAACCCGCCCTGCAATGCACACACACACGCATTCACACTCACCAATCTGCACACGCGAAAGGATTTCGTCTTCAGCGAGGCCGTTACTCATTGCCAAGCTGTACTTTTGCGTGCGACTTCGGTGATCGTGTCGCCGGCATCGCAAGGGCAAACACAGAAAAAAAAAGAAGAACTCTTCAGTCACGAAAAAAACACACGCAATCACACACTAAAAAAAAAAGACCTATATTTCAATTTAGTGTAGTGGGCAAGTGGACATCAGATCGACACGATGCGACGATTTGCACCTGCTACGATCGCAGCAGCATTCTTGCTGCTCCTGGCAGTGGCGTGTGCTTCTACTGCCAACGCTGCCATCTCCTTCCGCCTCAACTCGAGAGACTTTGTGCCATGGCTGGAGGCGAAGCCAGTGGAGCCGTCCTACGCCATAGCCAACGCACACAACGGCGTCTGCGTGTTGGTGCAGCTCGACAACGGCCTCGGCGGTGTCATCCGCTTCACGTACAGCTCCAACGTAACGGACGTGCGGGAGCGGGCCGACCTCCTGGTGTCTGTGCACCGCCCCTCGACGTCAGCGCCATCCATTGCTGCCATCGACGGCGCCGACAAGATTACCGACACCAAGATCTTCAACGCCGCCCAGCTCCACCGCACCAACGTGGAGGCGAATGTGGTGCGACGCAGCAAGGAGCGGCACGGCATAAACGACGTTACAGCCGAGGAGGAGATGGCGCGGAGCACGACGCTGACGCTGCGGCCTGTGCAGGACGGCACTGGACCAAGCGCGCACTTTGTTGATGGCAACTACGCTGCCTGCTTTCTCCTTGTGGCGCGGGCTGCGAACGCTGCAAATAAGAAGCCGGCGCCAATTTACGAAGAGGTGCAGCTGCGGCTGCTGGAGGTTGCCTCTACAAGCCACTCCACCTCCACCTACATTGCGCGCCTTAGCAACCCCGTTGTGAACCAGCCGGGCGGCGACAACCTCGCCACCGAGGCCGATCGCGAGTACGCAAAGATGATCCGCAACCTCTTCCGCACGAACAAGAACACAAATCTGCAGAACCTGCTCAACGCGGATGCCGTGGTGTCGTCGGAGGAGATGCACAAGCAGCTGGAGGCCCTCAAAGCAGTGCAGCAGCAGCTCTTCTCTCTCTACAGCTCCTCCGAGCACCTGGAGGAGCGCTTTCTGCGCATGCGGTCGACCGCCGAGACGACCTTTACGCGCATCTGGCTCTGCATGATCCTCACCCTGGCAGTGATGGGTGCCACTATCTGGCTCACGTTTTACTTTACAAAGGACATCATCGTCAAGAGGAAGCTGATTTGAGAAAAAGAGCAGCACCAGGCACACACACACAACAACAAGAAAAAAGAGCAACAACAATGCGAATGGAAAGAAGCATGACCAGCACATGCTAGGTCTGAGTTGTAGTGCTGATGTGAATACGAGTGTGTGCGTGTGGATGTGTGTGTGTGCCAGGAAACAATAAGAACAGAGGACACCAAGAAGCATCACGGTCTGTGCTTAAACCTTTTGCTTTTCTTGAAGGTGCCCTGCTGCTGCTGTGTTCTCCACAGAATGTACGTATGGTCATGCGAGAGTCGGGTTGCGTATTGCTTCTTTTTTTTTCTTCTTTCCAGTTTGCATATCCGAGAGATTCGATAAGTCTTCCAGAAAGAGAAAGAAAGAGAGAGAGTAAAGCTTGAGGTCCAGAATAGACTGGTGAGAAGCTCTCCGGTCGGAGCGAAGGGATGCCGTTGTAATGTGCATCCTTTCTGTTCTCACTTCCTGGTTTGCTAAGCGCGGGGACCGAAACGTGGAATCCATGGGAAGTTTCCTGCGCCGCTCTGCATGCGGTAGGTGTAGTGGACCGTGTGCTTACTTTTCTGTCTACGAGAGTTGCTGACCAAAAGTAAGAAGTGGAATTTGCGCTGCTGTTTGCCACCGCTGGCTCTCTAGCAGGCCTTTAGAGTGTAGCGACCGGTGAGTCTCTCTTCAAGACTCTCTCTCTTCACCGACTACGCTCCCTCTCCCTACGAGCTTCCTCTCTTTTTTTCCTCTCTTTCCTTATCAACCCCAATACACTACTTTCTAATCTATATCTCCTGCTGTAGGAGAAGCATATCTCATTCTAAAGAGAAAAGCATAAAAAAGGATTTTTCTCTTTGCGAGTTCTTTCAGATCGCTGTGCTTCCGCTCTGAAGTCTGCGTGCACTACTTGTTTTCACTTTTACTTGTCTCTTCCCTCTCCACGCGTCTTCGTCGACTTCCTTCACAGCAGCAGCATGTCCGCATCACCGACGTCGCAGGGGTCTGTCGGGAGCCCGCCGGCGGCCTCGCCCGTCGATGACCCCTCCCAGCTTTCGACGGAGGAGCTTCTGCAACAGATCGTGGAGCTGGTGAACACGGTGCTCGACCGTCACTACTCCCTCGTAGAGTTCGACGCGCTGGGCGGTATGGACCTTCTGCAGGTGGTGAACGACATCTTCGCGAAGCTGCAGCCTAGCATGAAGATGGACATGCAAGCCGTCTCCCCTGATGAGTCGGTGCCCCGCATGCTGGACTTCCTGTTGAAGATCCTGGGCTATCGTGTGCCTGTCATTGTCCAGGGCAGCTTTCCGCAGAGCTTCGCCGAGGCGGAGCCCGTGGTGGTGTACCCGACACTGTACTGGATCCTGAAGCACATGGACCTCAACGAGAAGCGCGTCTACCTCGCCCGCTTCTTGCAGCCTCTCGACATCCCCGATGACATTCGCGCGCAGGACGAGGACGTTCGTGCGCTCTTCATGCAGTACCAGGCGCTGCGTGCGGAGTTTATCAAGGCCCATCAGAGCGTCGAGCGCCTGCGCACGACCTTCGCCGATCCCATCGACACCCGCCGCAAGGTGGCCGCGCAGGAGGAGGAGAAGGAGCGCCTGCAGGGCTACGTCGAGGCGGCACGGCGGAAGCTGGCGACGGTGCCAGAGAAGGAGATGCTGCTGGCGGCCAGCAAGTCGCTGCGCATGGCGCGTGAGGAGAGCGCGAGGCTGGCGGAGCGGGAGGTGGAGCAGCAGCAGGCCAAGGTTTTTGCCGAGGCACGACGCACTGAGATTAGCACCCGCCTGCAGAACCTCCGCCGCGACGCTGCTGACGGGCGAGTGGAGATGATGATTCGCCGCATGAAGGACGAGATGGAGACGAACCGCATGAAGCTGCAGGACCAGCTGCCACAAGAGCTGGAGGCCATCCGCAACGAAAACACAGAGCTGGAGAAGCTGGTGTCAGAGCCGCTCGACATGGCTTCCCTGACGTCGCAGGACCGCAAGCTGGACGACGAGCTGCGGACACTCCACCAGCGCATCGCCCAGCGCCAGCAGCCCGGCGCCGATGGCGCCTCGCTGCCGCGCTTCCGTGATCAGGTGCAGCGTGTGCTGGCGCGCAAGCAGGAGGTGCTGAGTGAGCTGAGCTCGCTACAGGCTGACAACAACAAGGCGCTGAACGACATCCGCGAGCGGCAGCTCCGCATCTCGCAGCTGCAGTCCGCCACAAACATGCTCCGCAGCGACGACTTCCGCGACTTCTCCAACCAAGTGCGTGCCAAGAAGGCGGCGACAGAGGGCATGCGGACACGCCTGGCGGAGCTGCGCACGGAGTGGGGCACGCTGACTTTCACAGAGGCGACACTGCAGGAGCAGTACAACGCGCTTGACGCTGCCATCGGCGACCTCGAGAGCAAGCTTGGCCTGCAGGGCTACAGCCGCACTGTGGAGGCGCTCTCAAAGCTGACACACGAGAAGGACGCAATCGAGGAGGTGAAGGGCAAAACGCTGGAGGAGCTCTCGCGTGTCGTGCAGGAGTTCACTCCTGGCCATCCGCGAAGGCCGCACTCGCCTCGCGCCGCTCATTAACGAGCTACGCGCTGTCCGCCAGACAGCCGCAGAGGTCGATCAAGAGTGGTCTGAGAAGAAGTCGCAGTACGAGTACCAGGAGAACCTGCTGACCGAGGACATCCAGAAGATCGACGAGGAGGTGACGCGGCTGAAGGAGGAGACGTCGGGCAACGAGTCCCTCTACCACCGCGTCCGCACTCAGGACATTCTCCTATCTGCCCAGGCGCAGCGTGCGGCCGAGGAGAAGAAGTACCGCGGCGACGCCAGCGCCTCGCTGGACCCGCAACACAAGACGTATGCCGACTACTTCGCGGAGGTCACGCGCACGCTGGAGGCGCGCACGAAGGAGATGCAGGTGAAGCGGCGCGAGCTGGACGACACCCACGACACGAGCGTGCAGCAGGTAGAGTGGTTTAACGCGTTGCACAAGATTCTCCAGGCGAAGCTGGCCAGTCTGCACGCGAATGCCCCTGCGACCGGCTCGGCGCACCCGCAGCGCAGCATCGATGATGACATTCAGCAGGTGATGGGCCGCGCGGGTGGGGCGGATATGCTTGTCCTCAACACGAATTAGTGAGGGCAACATAGACCGGCTCCACCTTTTTCTCAATCTCTTTGTAGATGTAAATTATGGCTTTTCTCTGTTTGCTGTTTTTTTTTTCGTTGTGCAGGGAAAAAAAAAAACTCAGGAGACCGGTAGAAGGATGCAAAATAATAGATGTTGTGATGTCCAGCGAGACCTATCGGAGGAACGCAGACCTTTTTCCTTTCTTCTATTTGTTGGGAACTACATGTGTACGTGTTGTGGAAGTGATTTATTATTTTCTACTATTCTTCGGCGTACTGCGGATAGATGAACAGAAGTAAGAGCACGCGTTGCAGATCTCTTTTTCTCTCTGGGAAAGAGAGGAGTTTGTTCATCTGTGTGTGTGGAAGGACCGCCTACTTCTTTTAGTAGGAAGACATCGAGGGAATAGGTGCGCCTACCTCCTCTGCGATGAAGCAGGCCTGGCGCCTCAGTGTCGCCTGCACGATAATTTCTGACGCATCCATTGCCCTTTGTGGCGAGCTTCGTTGTCTACACGGTTGACAAGAGGTCTCGAAAAAAAAAATTGCGGGTTTTTTGTAATTGCCACCGCAAAGCGCACGTCTTCCTTGTGGCGCTCCTTACTGCTGTCATCAATCTCCCGCGGAGTGAGGAAGTAGTAGTATTGGTCGCCTCACTGTACCTTTGATGTCCTTCGCGCTTTTACCCTCGTCTGCCCGTTCGCTTCTCCCCAATTGTGCGACGCTATTCTCGTCTCTTGGCCGTTCTCAGGCCCCGAGACGTGCGTGCACTACCTTCTGCGCACAAAAAAAAAAAAAACAATTTGTTAGACACCGCTGCTTCTTACACCATTCTCACTCTCACCCACGGCCTTCACGCACCCACGCGGTCTTCAAGCGAGCTCACTTGTCTCGCAACAAGCGCGTCGTCTGGCGGCAACGGCACGTACCGCACAACTTCCTTCTTTTAAAATTGCTCTCGTCTATTGGTTTTTGCGCAACAACACCAGCAGCAGCAGCATCACCAGCAACGCGTTAACATGTCCGCTGCAGTGCGCCACCGCGAGAGCCCGTCAGGACTGACCAGCTCCTACCATACAGAAGAGGCGAATGGTGACTACTCTCCCCCTGCTGCTACTAGCTATAGCACTGCTGTGACGACGAGCTCCATCGAGGCCCTCTCTCCCTCCCTCCTCTCCAACCTCCAACGAGACTACCCCACCGCCTACGCCGCTCTCTGCGTCTACGAGAAGGCCATACGGCACCACAAGGAGAGGTTTCAAGCCAAGGAGGCGGAGCTGCTGCGCTGCATCAGCGTGGGAGAGGAACTGCTGGGTCAACTGGATGCGCTGAAGCAGCGGTGTGAGACGCTGGCACACGAGCGCGACGCCGCGTTGGCCTCTGCGGAGACGCACAGTACTCCGAACCTTCTGAATCGGGAGCGGGCGGCTCAGAGAGACGCAGCCGAAGCCACGCGCATCGCGGAGGAGGAGGAGCGGAAACGTTCGCAGGTGCATGAGGCGCAGTGCGCGCACCTTCGCGAGCAGCTGCAGGACGCGCTGCAGCACACCGCCCTCGCGCAGGCCGAGCGTCGTGAGGTGGAGGCAACTCTGCACAAGACACGGGAGCAGCTCCATGATGCGGAGGAGCGCGTGCGGAGGGTTGAGGAGGCCTGTCAAGAACGCGAGGCAGCCTATGCGGCGCAGTGCAACCGCGACTTGCAGCAGCAGCGGTCGGCGCTGCAGCGACAAGTCAGCGCGCTGCAGCAGCAGGCTGAGCTCGACTGCGAGACGGTGGTGGCGGAGTCTACGGTGGAGCTGGAGCGGCTGCAGCGGGCTCTCGTGCGTGCAGAAAAGGAGCTGGAGGAGCATCAGCGTGCGGCGCAGCGGTCATCGACAGCGCTGCTGCTGACCGAGTCGCAGGGCACCGCCGCAGTTGAAATGGCGAATTTGCGCCGGCAGATCCGTCAGCTGGAGGACATCAATCATGACCTGCAGCTGCAGCTGCGCCGTCAGTTGGCAGAGATGGGAGAGAGCCGACTGACGGCTGTGCAGGGCGATGAAAAGGTCGGCAACGGTAATGCAGCTGGTGTGTCCGCTTCCCCGAGCACAGCAAGCACGAATAGCTATCCACCGACTTTCTCACAACTGGATGACGCAGCAGCTGTCAGTGCCTCTCTCACTCTCCAGCACCGTCTGCAGGAGCAGAATGCACACCTCAAAGACAAGCTGCAAAGCGTTAGTCGACAGGCGCAGGCAGAGATGGATAAGGCCCACGAGGCCCGCTTAGACCTTCAACGCCATGTGGCAAGCCTCGAGGCCCAGTTACTGCTCTTGCGAACTTCGGTAGTCGGTGGCTTGGAGGAGGAGCTGCAGCGCACACGAGAGAACACCGACGCGGCGGAGGCGCACGGAAGAGAGCTGCAGGAGATTGCGGATGCGCTCGACACACGTGCCAACGCCCTGCATCGCGAACTCACACAGACCGCCGCCTCCCTCGACGCGGAGAGGCAGACCAGTGGGCACCTGCGTGAGGAGCTGAGGGCGGCGCAGGACGCGGTGGACGCTGCGCGGCAAGACACCGACGCCGTGATGGAGGATGTAGCACGCAAGGAATCGCTGATTGCGCAGCAGCAGCGTGAGAGGCAACAACTCATCACCGCGCTGCGCACTCTGCAAGCCGAGACCGCCAACATCGAGGGCGCCTTGACGGAGATGAGCGTGCGGCACGAAGAGGGCGTCGTTAGTGGAGAGATGAACGTGGCACGCCTGCAGGAGCGGTGCGTGCTGCTCGAGCACGAGGTCGAGGCGGCGCAAGAGGAACGCCTGACACTCTGTGGGCGTCTGCGTGGATGCCGAAGAAGCCGTCGCGGTCTTGACAGACGCGCAACGAGTGTCGCAGGAAGCCGTGCGCGATGCACAGCGCCGTGCCAGCGAGGCCGCTGAGAGGGCGGGTGTCAGCACAGAGCAGCTGCGCGGGCAGCAGCAGCAGTGGGCGGCACGCGCAACAGCGGCAGAGGAGGAGGTGGTGCGGCTGCGTCGTCAGCTGCGGGATGTCACCCAACGTCTGCGCGACGGCGAAGCGGAGATGCTGCGCAGAGATGATGCGCTGCGGCACAGTCAAGAAAAAGCCTCCGCCGTTTCAAAAGAAATGCGGCAGCTGCGGGAGCAGCAGGAAAAGCGCGAGTCGACGTCCGCGGGAGCAGTGGCGGCAGCAGTACGCGCAGAACACCGCCGACAGGGAGAATATTATCCACGGCAAGGAGCAGATGATTCAGGAGCTCTCTGCTGAGCTGCAGGGGCTGCGGAAGGCTGCTGCCCAGAGAGGGAGAGGAGGCACAACAGCTACAACTGCAGCGACAGCAGGCTCAATCTGCGTTGTCCGAAGCGGTGACGAATATGGCGAGCTACAAAGGCAGACTGCAGGCACTCGAGGAGGAGCTGAAGCGTGTGGAGCGCGAGCGCGCGGAGGCGAAGGCAGAGGTGCAGCGACTTGCTACTCAGCGTCGTGAGCGAAGTGCAGAAGGGGAAAGCGGCGAAAACAGTAGCCCGACTGCCCGTGCCATCACCACGCAGCGCGTGAGTGAGTTGGAGTCGAAGCTGTCATCGTGCGAGGAGGCGCTGCGGGCCGCTGATGCCCAGCGTCTACAGGCACAGGCGGCCCTACTACAGCTCGTGTTGCCTTCCTCGCCGTCGCCGTCGGATGCGACTCTCACTGCTCTATCGAACACGCACAGGTGGGATGATGTGGTGGATGTGCTCGACGCGGGCATACGCGACCTTTCGCTCGCGGCAGCCGCCTCTCTCAGCGCCGCATCGTCACCGCCGCACAATCCGCAGCGGGAAGAGAGCAGTGATGAGGTCGATGGCACCATGTCACGCTCCACGCTCGATGCTGCTCTGCCCGACGCATGCCAGCGGGCGTCCGCCGCGATGCTACGCGCCGCACGGGACTGGATCGAGTTTCTGCACGACGAGGACGAGCGGCGGTGGTCGACGCTGAAGCAAACGGCCCTCACGCTCTTCGCAGCGCACGACGCAGCGTCGGCGGTGCCGCGTGCGCAGGAGGCTGTGCGGTCGCCACGACGTGGTGGCACAACGGCATTGCACTCCGCCGAGGAACTGCACGATCGCTTCATTGCAGCCCAGCAGGCCTTTGCAGC